>JBCFXI010000498.1:0-151823 GCA_038496175.1 Ampulex compressa
TATATATATATATATATTTATTTATTCAATTAATATCCGCATAACGGTATAAATATTTTTATGACGATCACCGAAATTCCTAAACTTTAACATCACAAACACCCAAGAAAATACTTAAAATAACACAAGTACACGCGCACCACTATATTTGCCGCAAAAGGCGAAGCAACTCGATAATCTCGATACTTGCAAAATTAGTCAAAACTTCGAAGAATAATACTTCAGAATCGCGCAGGAGTACGAGTGAGTCGCTAAAAAGACAATCTTCCCCCAAAAGTGCCCATACGCTTCCACGGTTTATGCCTATAATTATGAACGTCGATATGCGGCGCTCCTTTTATCCCGAGCATCGAGCGACGATGAAATTTCGCAGGAAAAATGTTGAAGGAGCCGGCGGCAGGTGCGTTGGACAGCAGACGGAAGGGAAAAAACTCCGGCTTATCTTCCTCCCAGGGAAAATATCCTGGCACGGTGGGACAGAAGGAAAAAAGACGGGGGAAAAAAAAAGGGAGGGGAGGAGGGAGCGGGGTGAAATATCGTGTTTCACCGAAACCGTAATTTGCAATATTTCAAGTTACATCGATATGGCAGCGCTGGCGAGGCGCTTGGCGGTCGAAAAAGCTGGCCGACACGCGACCCAGGGTGCATCTTCGGGAGGCTCGAGTCGCCTAAGCTGATTGCGATGGTTCGTGGCAACCAGTAATAGGGCCGCATCCGAAAACTTATGCAGAGGGGGCGATGTTGCATGCTGGAAATCCACGAATAGCGCGATTACTTACGCCAGCGCAACCGCTGGCCGAGAGTACGGCCGTGGAAGAGGCACGAAAAGAACTCGCGGCGGATGGTGGATAAGTATTGGGTCGTGTCATAAAGGTTTCTTTCGTTTTATTACGAAATCATGGATGCGCAAGATTTTTGCTTTATATTATTTTACCGAACGATGTATACGGCTGGAGGTCGATGGAGGATGAAGATAATGGTATTTGTACGGATTAGCAATGAATAAAATTGTAGTTGTACGATCGTTTTTTAATTTGTATTGTATTTGTATTTTAGTTTGTATTTGTATATTTTAATTCGATGACTTATATCGACGGATATGATCGTATAATTAGATCATAACCTAATATAACGGGTGATCTACTTAATTACGACCTTAACCCTTTATGCGCCGAATTCTTTTTAAGATGGTCTCGAGGAAGATTGTTTAAGATGGTTTAAGTGATATGCAAAATATTACGTCTTTTTCTTTCCACGCATATTTTTCTTATTGATCAAAGAAAAAAATTATCGATCTTATTAATCAATATCTGTAGTGTGTACGTTGTATTATATTTTGTGTATATTTTCAATATATCCGAGAATATCGAGACAGTGGTCTAAAGTTGTTGCTCGAGTCTCTCCCAGAAGCGCTACCTTAAAACCGCGGTCGCTCCAAGTCCCAGCATTTAAGGCAGGTTCCAAACCATTGGGTCTACACGCGTCGTGCCGACAAATCCAGAGATTACAAGGTTTAAATCCGGATTTTCCCCGTGGATGTCCGAGATTCCATTGGCTTCGCTAGCGCGCGAGCCTTCGACGACTCGCGGTACGAACGTACAAGGGACATCGCTATATTATTATATTTAAACGTGTTCGTCGGTGTAAATTAATATTTAAATCCCACGTCCGTCGCTTATTAGAAATTCATTCATCGATTCATTTCTTTCAAAAATACCAATCTTGAGATATTTTCGAAGATTTTCCAAGATGAAAATATTCCGACAAATCCTGCGACAATATCTGTAATCTATTTTTTTTCTCAAATACTTCGTAATAAGTAATTTATTTTTATAAGTCGGTAAGCTAGTTTTATAAGCGAACTATTAATATAAGTAATATAAATAATTCGTGCAGTTATGCAATCATACGAGATCGAGGAAAAATTCCCTCCACCCTTTAGAAAATTGAAGAAACTCGATCTATTAATTTTCTTCTCCTCCTTATTTTCCTTTCTTCCCCCTTCCCCCTCCTCGTGTCTCGCGGTAACAAAACGAAAGATCGTACTTCCTCGTGCGCTCGATTCGTCCCCGAGGCAAGTACTACACAGGGTGAGAGACACGAGAGGAGATTTGGCCAGGCCGCGTATTCGTGGCCGGTGTACGCAATTATCCGAAGTAGGTACCGAAAATACCGATGGAGGGATGGGTCATTGATTCCTCGCCCGGCACCGTGCCAATACTTCTCCCCCCTCCAGCCCCCCTCCTCCCCGTCCACCCCTTCGATTCCGCCAGGTTTCTTCTTACTTCTTTTCTGCCCTCCTCTTCCCCCACGACCACGACAAAGATGACGCGGACGACGCGCTGTCGCGAATTTTCCCAAAATCGGGGAGAAAATGAAGATTTTTAAACCTGCACTCGTGGAAGGTATTGCGATAATATAAGTTTATAATGTAGACAACGGAGTTGTTCAATGTTGAATACGGCATAAATTAATTAAAATTGAATATTCCAAATTTACTTACAAATGTTATTCATAACCTGATATATTAAATTCATTATAGCTGCAATAAATACAATTGATCAAAGCACAATATCCTAAAATATTCTATAATTAACTAAAAACCCAATATCCCAATGCATCGCTTACGTCTGTCGAAGAATCTTCGGGAATATCAGGCACTTTGTTATCATTTGCAAATGGCTCCCGATTTTTTAAATATAATTCCCGGATTTCCAATACGAGTAAACCTCTTTCTCAAAGCTCTGTCATGATTTCAGGAAAATTCGTCAACGTGCAACATTAAGATCATTCGCAAATAACTCACGGATTTGAAAATACAATTCTCCGATTTCCAATACGAGAAAACCTGCTTTTCGAAGCTCAGCCATGATTTTCGTAAAATCCATCACCGCGCAATCTTAAAATCATTCTCAAGTAGCTCACGAATTTGAAAATACAATTCTCCGATTTCCAATACGAGAAAACCTGCTTTTCGAAGCTCAGCCATGATTTTCGTAAAATCCATCACCGCGCAATCTTAAAATCATTCTCAAGTAGCTCACGGATTTGAAAATACAATTCTCCGATTTCCAATACGAGAAAACCTGCTTTTCGAAGCTCAGCCATGATTTTCGGAAAATCCGTCACCGTGCGACGTGCACGCGTCGTTCCTCCTTGGATGCTGGATGATTATATCGACCGCGTGGGAGGCTGGACCGGAGCCAGCAAAGTCGCGGCTAAGTCCTCCTATATATCCAGCCCCCGAGGGTGGCGAGCAGGGCTCGGGGAGAAGGGGGCGGCCAGGAGGACAGAGGAGGGGGGAGGGGGGAGAAAGGCGACGGGCCGAATCGAGGTTTCCTCTTTACGATGATTCCCGCAACGACGTTTACCGCCGTGGTTACGACGTACGTCGACGATGCGCCAGAAACTAGAGGCTGCCTGGCTTTGCCAGTGGCGCGGATCGCGCGCGTTAAGTTCCTTGTTTCTGGACCGAGAGCCGCGCCATGGCTGATGATGATAATGAAGGTAGAATGGGATGGAAATGGGGATCAAGAATTTCTGCGCTGCACGTCTAATCTGCACGCCTTTTTAGACTCTTTTTTTTCTAGATTTATCATCGCTTTCGCACCTCGTTCTTTTGCACACTATTCTTTTTATTTAGTTCATTGATTAATTTTAGACACCGTGTGCTAAGGATGCTTAGACTAAGATCTACCGTTTTAACACTAGAACTACCAAACTAGTCAAAATGACTGTTCTGTCGTTCTTTTAAAAAATCGTAGTACTTTATAAGGATGTATTTTTTGAGATTTTCGATGATTTTATGCACTATTTGGATCATCATTGTGATTTACCGAAATTTCCATTTACTCTCCCCTTTTTTTTTAAAGATGTATGTGGTGTTCTAAATATACCCAGAAAGTGGCTGGTAGTTCTACTGTTAAGGTGAACTCCAAATCACCAGAGCCACAGTGTACTTATCACATGGAAAAAATTATATCATAAACGAGATTCGAAAAATATATTCTTGGCGATTAAGATGGGTGATAAAAATTATTCTGCTACTTGGAGTAAAGGGGAATAAAGACTTTTTTCTATTACCAAGCCAGGCCTCGTTTTATACTCTTCGGGTTTTACTCATAGTTTATATCCCCGTCTTTGCGTAGGAAGGATATTCCTGGCGATCGCCGATAAAGATATCGAACTCGACGATCCATTGCTTCGCCCAATCGTTTAGTTTCCAGCCGATATCCTTGAATCTAAAGTCCACGGTCTTAGGCAAATCGAGGTTTCCTCTTTACGATGATTGCCGTAACGACGTTTACCGGCGTATTTACAATGCATGTACGTATGTACATCAGCGATGCGCCTGAGACTGGAGGCCGCTAGACGTCCCAAAGGCTTGCCAGAAACGCGGATTACGTGCATAAAATTCCCCTTTCGGGGGCAAGGGAGATGCTGCGCGTGCAAGGATGAAAATGATCGTGGAACGCGCGATAAATCAGAGTCAGCGACTGTGGCACTATCCAACCAAGCGTTTCTCTTCTATTTCCTTTTGATATATCATTTCCATTCCGCTACTTCTTAAATAATTCTTTTGTGCAACGAGAGGTACCAGATTCCTTACGTAAAATGAGCATTTTTGTTAATCGCAGAATATAACGATCGACGAATTTGTATGCTGGAACAGCGCGATTCATTTTTATTAATCACGGAGGATGAGGATCGACGAATCTTTATAGAAGCACAAGTCTATCCAATAGGCGGAATAAACATTTTTATTAATCACAGAGGATGAGGATCGACGAATCTTTATGCAAGTACAACCTCTATCCAATACGCAGAACGAATTTTATTAAAAAAATTTTATCAAGCGATTAATAACAGAGGATGAGGATAGACAAATCTCTATGCAAGTACAAGTCTATCCAATGCGCGGAATAAACATTTTTATTAATAACAGAGGATGAGGATGGACGAATCTTTATACAACAACAACCTCTATCCAATACGCAGAACGAAGATTTTTATTAATAACAGAGGATGAGGATCGACGAATCTTTCTGCAACAACAACCCAATTCTGTACGCGGAATAAACAGTTTTATTAATCGCAGAGGTTGAGGATCGACAAACACTCGACGGTTGTGCATCGCTTCGTCCTTCGTATTATTCGTAGCCGATATCGCTCGATACACTGTCCGGGGCAAACTTGCGAATGGAGGACAGGACGAATCGGGGTTTCCTCTTTACGATGATCGCCGTAACGACGTTTACAGTCGTATTTACGATGTACGTCTACGATGCGCCAGAAACCAGGGCTGTTAGACGTCCCGACGGTTTGCCAGAAGCGTGAATTACGCGAGCTAGTACATTCGAGGAGCCCCTCTTTTCCGCGAGAGACGCTACTCTTCCTGCCTAAGAGGGCAAATCACGTTTCGAGGAACACACGGCAAATCGGAAGTAGAGACCGTCGTTTTTTACCCCCTGTTCTTTACCTCCCCATTCTCAGTGTTCGCGACAGCGACATCTACGCTCGCGTAGAATACTAATTAGCATAGATCACTATCGTCCACCGTGGAATAATCTCGTTAAGAAAATTCTAAATTCTCTATACAAGGTCAAATAACTTCAATATAACACGTAGGTATTACACTATAAAATATTATGAACGAGAAATAAAAATTACGAATGAAATTGGTATACGTACACGTATACGTCGGTATACGTACATCGTATACGTGAAACAGGTATACGTACACATATTATTTACCTACACGTATTTTGTACTAAATTAGTAGTAAATGAGTTCATCTTTAATCGCGGTTTGTCTTATTACAAGTAGTGGCAAAAACTTAAAGTCGTAGTATAATTATCCCAATACAACATCTTTATCACTATTCCTATCAGCCATTTTCCAGACAGATTTAAGCGTACTCAATATATCCTTAAAGAAAAAGAGGACGAAGGAAAGATGTCGATAGATCAATTTATAGATCCGTAAGCTGCGAAAAAATCATGAAAAATATTCCACAATTTTTTTACAATTTTTCAAAGAATAATGTTTAATATACAATTCTAGGAATAATACAATGGTAGGAATAATGTCATATAATATACAATGCAAAAGTATTCACGAACGATTCCCTGAGCGTGCAACATAAGGAAATAGAGATCACCGCTCACGGGACAACCGAGCAAAGCGAGGCGTACGTTTTATCTCGGATTAAAGCGCGCAATTCCGAGTGTTAATCGTTCAAGTACATCGCGGACACCGGAGTCCGTGTAGCCGCTCGGTGAGCATCGGTCGAAGCAGCTGGTTTCGAGGTTAAACGCTCCACGGTTATCTGCGAATCCGTTTTTACGCCGTCGCGACGGCGGTGGCCATTAATCGGCCAATCGGCAATGTTAATTAAGATATTGTTGTATCGCGGCGGTCCATCAATGCGCTTAGTCAAACGAATCAGCGGCTCCTAGAGGAACCGGCCGCGTTTATCTGTGCATCTAACCACCGACTAAATTGCGCTACAGAACCCTCGGCTATCCGGTTACGGTGGATGCATTGGACTTCGCGTTTAATTAACCGATTGACTCGATGGGATGTAAATGCGGGCATGCAAATCGAGCAATAATCTCTCAACTATCGGGTTTCAATTAATTAATGGATAGTAAAGTGAGAATGGCAGCGATTCAGGCCGCTGGCCGGCTGCGATTTGTACGGGCGCTCTCTTATGAGCGGCGATAGCGAGGAACGATCTGTCCTTTGACCAGATCGGAACAAACCTTTCGACAGCTCGTAATTCGCGCTCGGCTAAACGCCCTGCACTTGCTCGCTGCTCGGGCCTCGACTACCATCGGCCACGATCGGGCACGTTCGGCTTTCTTCGGAAGTGCGAATATGCCAATGAAGGCATTTTCTTCTGGTTTTGATTCCGATGAACTTAACACTAGAACTGCCAGCCACTTTCTGGGCTTATTCAAAACATCACATACATCTTTAAAAAAAGGAGAGAGTAAAGGGAAATTTCAGTAAATCAAAATGATGATCTAAATACTGCGTGAGAATCATGGAAAATCTAAAGAAATACATCGTTATGAAGTACTACGATTTTTTATAGAAACGACTGACCAGTCTTTTGACTAGTTTAGTAGTTCTTGTGTTAAGATGGAGTATGTATCGAGCATTGTTTCGCGTAATGTATGAGCTTGGACTAGTGCTGTTTCTTCGTGTTGGATATATGGAAGGTATCCTCAAAATCGAGGGGCGGTCAATATGTTATTGGACAGGAGCTCGTGAAATTACTCATCTCGATAGCATTGACGACCTGTTTCGCTACATATCGATCGTAGCAATGACGCTGTATCACGTGGGCCATTAAGTAATATCGTATTTTTGATATAAATTAAGTAATTCTCGTAACCAAAATTCTTCCATACTTCAATCTCGACTTCCGTGGAATTTTATGATTAAATTATTCCCTTATTTATATTTAACATGTTTACTCCAAAATACAAAATTGTACACGCTCTTTCTGCGTCTCAATACTTAAATCCCTTTACTTGGGTAATAAACGTCATATAGCAAGAAGAGAGAAAAAATATATGGATCTAATGAAAGCTCGCCTGGCAATGGCGGAGCAGCTTTTTGAATTATTCGTAAAATTCGCGTAAAGCGATATCCGACTCCAAGTGTCAAATTACTTCAAATAACGCTCGTATTATACCTTGTCTACAAATACCCTATTGGTATTGAGGATTTAAAGAAAAAACTCCCATTATATATAAAAATTTGAGAAAACTATATATATATACCTTAGTTTTTTCAAATGGGCATCACGTAGTCTGGTGGATACTCAAAATTCATGTGACAACCGTTAACTTTGATGCCCGCCAAGAGGCAGCGGCTGTCGACGATCGCCAGAATAACCGTTACACCAACTCTTTCCACCAATTTCTCGGTTTATTTCGTAAACCGAACGTATGCCATAATAGCCAACAGGGCAGAATAGAGCGTGGACTGACACGGCAAACCGGTGATAATTGACGTTTCGAAAAGAAGCAGGTTTTCTTCATCCTCGATTTCGTCAGCCGGTCGAAATCCAAAATAGAAGCACCGATTTTGATCCTCGCGTCGGCGGCAACGACTCGCGTGCTCCCTCGCCGATAGTTCGCCCTTAATTGGGTAAGAAAAAAATAGTATCCGGCGAATCGAGCATTGGATCGCAGCGCGTCCATTTTCGTGTCCCGAGGATTGGTAAATCAGGAGAATAATCGGATTCGACGGAATTATCCAGCGCCATAGGTTTTTCCTCCCCGTTTTATTTCCATAGTCCCCTGACGATCGTTCCATCGGAAATCGTAAGTGGATCTGCACGCGAGAGCCAATCAAACTTAACCTTTGCATTTGAAGGAGCGCCAGGATCGGCCCAGAAAGTTGAATAATTTTACTTAGTTTTCAATGCGGCTTCGAAACCTGAGAAATCCTCGCTGGATGATCCGATTAGAGGGCAATAAAAAGGGAAAATTATTTTCCGAATAGTCCATCGCTTTAGAAGTGGACTTCGATAAACCATAATCAATGTCATAAAATCCGTAAAATATTTCCTTTTCTATAGATTACATTAAATATTACTATAGATTGGATTAAATTTCTATAGATTAAAAAATATTCGTAATTAAACTATATGTTCTTAAAAGATGCTTTACAAAAATTACGTAGAGCATTGAAAACCGTGTCATGTTTATTCGAACAATTTTTTTATATACATTATAATTTTAAAGTCCCGCGATACAATAAGAAAAAGATGGAGTTTCCAATAAGAATTTCCAATAATTTCACCGCAAATATCAAAAACTGACAAGAACGGAAGAAAATGATCGAGATTCTCTGTCGACCCGCAAAGTTGAAATAAAATCAGAGAGTTTGAGCTCCCGATGATTCCCTCGCAAATCGTTCGAGGGACCGCGAAAGGGCGCGCGATATTCCAGAATGGAGAAACTGTCGGATAATAACGAACTTCCGCGTGTTGGACGGGTTAAGGATTTAACGGTTGGTCGGGGTAATTGAAAAGTTCGTAACGAAAGTGCAAAGCAATTATAATACGGCCAACAACCGCGTGTCGCGCACGCACATTTAAGAGCGGGCCGCGATAAAATGCGAAATTTCATTTGTACGTTTAATCAACCATAGCCACCGGCAATAAGAATGACAAATTTGCTCGTTTGTACCGCCAGCGAAATTCCATTAAATCGCGCGGCACTGCAAATAGAGTTCTAAATATAAGGAGAACGTGTCGGTGCGAACGAGCCGATTGTTTTGCCTCGTAAACGTGGCTGAACGCACGACAAAGGCATAATTAAAAATACCCCCTGCTTGTCGATGGAAAATCGATTAAGCCTCATTACCCTTCGGTTTTTAAATCGACCCAAAAAGGCGAATAGTAATAAACAGCGGACTTTTATACGTCCCAAAAAATCCGCCCCGATCATAATTTCCACCGAAGCCCATTAATCGGGCTAACAGAACTTTCATCACAATTATCTTCAGCTCAAAGACATTGTACACGATCCAATACAATTTCGGAACGATGTAAATAAATACTTTTGATGGCAGAAATTTGGCACAAATGTGATTAATGAGGAAGAATAATCAAGCGTCCAATCACGGTTCCATTTCGATACGAGGTATTGGTTTAATCAAAGGATTTTCGCGATAACCGTCGACGATATAGGGGGTATTAATCGAACGCGAAATTCCTCGCCGATAAATTCAGCATCGAACGGAATTTGCGCGAAGAAAAATACGCGGATATACCGTAACCCCTTGTTCCAGTTTTCGAGCCTTGCCGTTGTAAAACAATCTCCTATTATTTCGGTCTGCATGCACGTGACGTGCTCCAGAAGGGCGTTTGACCCAGAAAGCGAAGTATTAGAAAAGCGATGGAGCAGATAAGCGCTATAAATGGAAAGAACGTCACGGCGATAGGTATTTGCAGGAAGAAAAGCAATGGCGGTATATCCATTGCCGTTTTCAATGACAAGTAGTCTTCGATAACATCGATAACACTTCGTTTCCTGCATACAGACGTAATTGCATCGGCGTGCAATAATATCATATGCAACTGTGCATTCGAGCGAATATGCAGGCTTGAGAATATGACACACATATACCGGACGATTGGCCCTTCAACGCTTTGCACGTCTATAAGACGACACTTGAGTTTACACGAATTTGACTGCTGGCTTATAGGCCACGAGAAGTGTGTCAAACTAACGTACCTTCGAAAACGTCGATATCCCTGATACCTGTAAGCGACGTAATACGAAAGCGTACTTTACACGATTTCGTCGAGCATCGTATTATTGTAACATTTATGATACAGGAGCGCAGGATGACGTGAACGTTGTTCTCGTTCCGCGTCAGTGCGAGCTTCTTCGATAGAACTACGAAGCCTCTGATATCGAAGCCCTCAAATCTCCGACGTCGTGTTTTGGTACGTTTCGAGTTCTTCCCTTATAAAGAGACTTTTTCGATCGTCAAGAACTTTGGCGTCCCCTTTTGTATCTCCCCGCGCGCTCCTTCTACTTCGACGAATCGTCAGAGGACCCGACTAAAGGGACGACAAGCGCATATCCTGTCAAATTTTCTCGCGCCTGGATATTCCTTTCGGCGCACGTACGTCGACGACAAGACGGTACACGTCGAGTTGAATTCAATGGCGAATTTCTCGAACGAGGCGCCTCGATATTCCGCTCTCTTCTAAGCGGCACCAGAGATGTTTCGGGCGCTGCTGCGTAATTGACTTTTGGAACGAAGAGACTCTTCCCACAGGTTGCATCGGTCTACGCGCGTGTATCGTGGCAAACTTGGTTTATCACGATTGCCACGATGATTATTATTATATTGATATCATTGATATTATTATGGTTATTATCGTACAATTCGCTACTCGCTCTAAAACCAAAATTCATAACAACCAATATCAATTCTAAAATATTACCCTTCTATGCGATATATATACCGTAGCTCTGATGGTTTGAAGGAATCGAACAAAAAAAAAAAAGGCTATTATTTATACAATTATCTCCTTGTCTCGGAGGCAGTGAATAAAAAATCCAGATACCACCACCACGATCGAGTCTCGGTTCGGTGTACAGTAATAACCGGCAAAGGGACACACGGGCTATACACACTGTGCCAGTAATCCCTCGTTAAACCCTGGATTACACGCGAGGGACTTTCTCAAAAATGTAATTCCAACGTACGATCTTATCTCCGGGCGAACGGCGATTAACTTTCGCGGTGCTCCCTTTTGACACGCCAAGGGGGATAACGAT
The DNA here is from genome assembly GCA_038496175.1 of Ampulex compressa. Taxonomy (NCBI): domain Eukaryota; kingdom Metazoa; phylum Arthropoda; class Insecta; order Hymenoptera; family Ampulicidae; genus Ampulex; species Ampulex compressa. Next base: position 11,319 of record JBCFXI010000498.1, read on the forward strand.
CGTCGGTTTTACCCCGCGACGCGATATAAACCAACGTCGTAAAGCCGCGTTATTAGCAGATCTACGGGTAGAGGAAGGCCCGTCCTCGCGCGCCTTCGGATTCTTTTTCGAAGCGCCCGCGCGGCTACCTATTGGAACAATTTTATATTGGAATTCCTCCAAAAATAATAGAACCCAGGAGGTATCTCGCGAATATGCAGCCCAGGGCTTTTGTATTTTTACTCGACGACCGAGGAAGCGCCCTCCATGCCGGTACGAATTCTGTGATATTTCGATGGATAAAGAAGAGGAGGCGAGGGAAGCCTTGATGACACTTGTGTACGTAATTATCCTTAATCTTCGAGGTTGGATTAAATGAATGCAGGTTTGTCTATGCTCGAGAGACATTTCGATACTACGATATTCCACAGCGACCTTCTACTATTGGGTTGTTCGGAAAGTAATTTCGTTAAGTAAAACCACCTGAACCAGTTTTTTGCCAGCAAGGACCAAAACTTTTATGAGAGGGGAATTATGTTACTGCCAGAAAGATGGCAAAAGGTGTTGGACCAGAATGGCCAATATATAATTTAATAAAATATTTATTCATTATACGAAAACTGTCTTTCATGTTCCCCAAAAAACGAAATGACTTTCCGAACAACCCAATATATAAAAGTCGTAATTCCATTCGATGAGAATATTCTACATCATCGTTACGCGACTCGTCGTTAATGTATATCCAATCGTCTCTTAGCTCTTAACCCTTAACTCTTAGCTCTAACGACATTAACCATCGTTTAAGTAACGGGCAAATCGTTAAGCGGATCGAGAAGAAAACCCGCTTTTTAGAGGCTCTTTCGAGGCTCCGTACTTGGATGGCGGACGACGATTCTCGGGCTTGCCGAGGCGATACCCTGATCCAAGCTCGTAAAGCCGCGTTATTAGCAGATGTACCGGTAGAGAAAAGCCGCTCCGCACGGCGGGAGATTCTTTTTCAGATCACGTATGAGAACGGCATGACGTCGTTGCACCAAATTGAATTCGACTGCGAATTCCACGTCGCTGCGACGGGACGTCCTACCGGAGTAAAACGTCGTTCCGCAGTTGTGCGAGAGGCCTTTCATAATGGACGTGAGGAACGAGGGAGAGAGCGAGACAAGGAAAGAGGGTTAGAAAGAGAGGACGAGCGAGGGAGAGAAAGAGTGAAAGAGCGAGTGAGTAAATAAGTGAGAGAAGCAGAGAGAGGGAGAGAGAGAGAGAGAAAGAGAAAGAGAAAACGAGTGAGGAAGAGAAAGAATAAAAGAGCGAGTGAGTAAACAAGTGAGAGAAGCAGAGAGAGAAAGAGAGAGAGAGAGAGAGAGAGAGAGCCAGTGAAGAAGAGAAAGAGTAAAAGAACGAGTGAGTAAATAAGTGAGAGAGGCAGAGAGAAAAGCAGAGAGAGAAGGAGTGAGAGAGAGAGAGAGAGAGAGAGAGGGAGGAAGAGAGCGAGGGAATAAAAGAGGGAGCGAGAGAAGCGGAGAAGGAGAAAAAGCGAGAGAACGGAAACGGTCGGTATTCGGTGGAATAATAAGGAAGAATTTTAATTGTCATGGCCGGATCGAGATAAGCGGTAATGGGCCACGCGCGTGGGAACGCCCGGGCCGAATCTAATGAAAAGCCATCCGTTTAAGCCGAAGCCCGGGCCCGATTTCTAATGGAAATACCGCGGAATCGGGAAATACTTGCGGGACAATAGGAGCTGAATTGGGACGAGGGCGGAAGGCGTTGAAAGATCTTCGATTCGATCTGCGCAATGAGGATCGTTGGTGCGATAAGGTGTTATCGATGAACCTTCCGCGTCGGCCGCATCCAATGACGTCTCGCGCAAAGGGATCTCACGATTGTCTGGTGTCAGCCGCTTTTTAAATGCCATCGGTATAAGTCCAGTTTTGATAAATATATTTTATGATGATACATTGATGATAATGATATTTTGTTTTCTATATTTGATAAATATAGAAAAAAATATTTATATCTAACTAAAGGTTTAACCTAACATCGAACCGTCTCTTTCCATAAAAACATTCCACCAAAAAACCGCTTTTTCCTCAAAAAACGACGATTCTAATCTTAGAAGCTCGAAGCTATATTCAGCAGTCTCCAAATATCAACACCACCTATACCACAAAAATAGTTACTAATCGTTCTAAAACGCGCTTCCACCCACGGATACCCGATAAAATTTACCACATCCATATAACCAAACACATTAAACCACCTACGAACAACCCTAACGCTCCACCTAAATCCATTCCTCCCAATTCAAACGACCGTACACCTAAAAGCCACAAAAATTCAGCGTATCCATGCAACATCCAAACATGATAATACGCGTATACGTGGCGTCGAGTCTCGTGGCGACGCAGGCCCGGCAAAGGTCAAACGAAAGGCCGGAGAAAAAGAAGGTCCCCGTGAAAGGCGCTCGAGGGCCCGCCAAAACTCTGTCGCGCCGTGCCTCCCGAGGATCGAGGGTACGGCTGAGGAAGCGAGGACGTGGAAGGTACAAGGAACGCGGAGGACCTTCGCATTGTATGGAGATAAGAGAGGCGCGGACGTGGCCCGGAGGAAGGGCCTGGAGGATAGAGGAACGAACACGGGGAATAATAATGAAGGATTATGATTCCTGGGGGCTGCAACCGTGGAGGAGGGGAGTGGAGAGAGGGAGAGAGAGAGAGAGAGAGAGAGACAATGGCTCCTTTTTCGTCCGTCCAATTACCGGAACGCTCGTGAAGAAGCGCGTCTATAGAAGTCGGTGGGCGCGATTGAGAGTACAGGAAATGGGGCCTGTGGAGGACGCCGCTCGTACATAACAATGCTTTGTGCCCCGTCCGGGGCAATAATCGATCGTTGAATAACTGTTGTCGCAATCAAAGATAATTTCGCCCTGGGAGCACCGGGTAAGAGACTCTCGCGGAGTGATTAAAGGCCTAACGAATATAACAATGATCGCGCGCGGCCCGGGATCGATTCGAGGGGAAGGGCTCGGTCGCGAGCAACCGATCGAAAGTCCAGAATTTCCTTCGCTTTCGCGCGGATCGTACGGGTTGGAATCGTGCTTGTTGCGTTTAAGCCTTCCGTCGAGTTGTGCGCGCGTCATTGGAGCCCTAAAGCGGTACGAGCACCACCGAATTATGAGTATCCGAATACGTATCAAGGTTAAATAAATAGAGTATAAATGTTATAAAAAGACAGCGCATATATTTGTATAATAATACTAGGTATACAACTTTGCTTCCGCCGGTTTTTTTTTCCAAGATTCGAAGCTTTATCGTAGAAAACTGGTTGTACATTTATTTATGATTGTCCATCGTTGTCCACGAGGAGAGCAAAGTTGTGCAGCCAATATTATAAAGCAACGTGAAAGATCAGATTTACAAGATATTTGAGCAAAGTTGTGCACCTGATATTATAGAGCAATGTGAAAGATTAGGTTTACAAGATATTTGAGCAAAGTTGTGCAGCCAATATTATAAAGCAACGTGAAAGATCAGATTTACAAGATATTTGAGCAAAGTTGTCCACCTAATATTATAGAGCAATATGAAAGATTAGGTTTGCAAGATATTTCAGAGATATCCGTCAGTATATAATTATCCGGACACTTTCGTACCTTGGTCTCCGCCCGAAGAACCCGGCGTGGAGCTACAAATCCGACGGATCAATAACGCGCGTATATCATTACGGGGCGAACATCGGTAGAAAGGAGCCTCGTGCGTCCACGACCGTCCGCCATTAAAGAAGTATTTCATGTTTATCTCAGGAAGTATACGATCAGATATGGAGCGTACCAATAACGCGCGCACACCATTGCGGAATAGGCGGGCGAAAAGGAGGAGGGGGATGGAATTCTGGCGTTAAAGAAGTATTTCATGTTTATCTCAGTACCCGGACAGTTTCGCGGCGGTGGGTCCTTCGCAGATTGCGACGGAATTTCCTCGAGAATTAACGAGTGCGAGGAAGTCTCCGCGGCGCGGCGCGGAAATGAACAACGACGGTATCCCCAAGTACTGGGAAACGGAATTAGCCGTGGAGATATGCAATTGTGTAGAACAGTTTCGAAGTCGCCTTTAATATGCATTCACACTTTTGCAGCTTGTTACCAGCGCTGTACCTCCGGTTGGCCCTCGGCTGGGCGACGGCTGGAAACGAGGATGGAAAACTATGCCGTTCAGAAAATTCCTTGGGCGAGGCCATTTCCGCTGGAGCTTAATTAAAGATGTTTATTTCCCTCCCCCGGCAAGGACAAGACGTATCCTGCGCGGGAAGACAAAGGGGAGCCGAGTGGATTCACGATGGAGGCGTAAAATATCCGGGGAGTCTCCATCGCGAGCGCGATTTTCCACATTTCTGGAGCACGTCTGGCGATGATGTTGACCTCAGAAACGCCGATTGTTTTTTTTTGTTTTATTTTCTTTACGATTGTTATTTATTATCAACAATGTCGATCGTTATAGGGTGTAAGAGGATGCATTCGTGGCGTCAAAAAGAATAACGGCCAAAGTTTAAAAGCTCGCGGTATATAATCTTTGAATATAAAGCCTTCTACTTCTATCCACTTTCACTTGAACGCGTATCAAGTATTTATCGTCGAGAAATAAACCGATTAATCGACTGATTATTCTTACATTCCTAACCACTTAGATCGGTATTTTGGTAATTCTTCGGACAATTCTCTAAGCTATACTTTTGATCGACGATAAGGCAGAGATCTACCGATACATCGTTACCAGTCGCAACGCGTCCCACGCACTTCCCCAACTATTCCAATATGAAAAAGCCAGAATAGATGAGAGCAAGGCTTCATCCGTCGAGGCGGTTAAGCCGCGAGGCTTTGATTAAATATACCGCGATATCGCTGCTCGAAGGTCCGTAGACTGTGAAATGTATGGCCAATTAGAGAGAAAGCGTGGGAGCAGGTAATGAGTAGGTGGCTCGGTGTTAACAGGCGATGATAATGATCGGGGCGTTAAATAAATCCAAGCCCGACAACATCAAAGTCGGATAGCGTGGCTCTGCCAGACGCGCGATGGAATCTGGCGCGAATCTGGGAAGGATTAATACATCCTAAAGCTCCTTCGGTGAACTCGCTTCTTCGCTGCTCCAAAACCGACCGAATCTTTCAGCCGCGTCGTAACGAAGACAGACGTTCTCTCGGAAGTGAGTAACCGCCAGAATCCTCGGCGTTCAGGGCAATTATGTAAAATATGCGCGAAATTACTTTCGGCTGACAATTCCAAGACACGGTTCCTCTCCTCCTTCGGAATCTCGTTCCGCGGCCGTTAAACTTAAAAGCCCGGAAGAAATGTAATATCAGAGCGTGGAGCGTGTGACGATATTCTCGCCTTGAAATAATCCACGAAGCTTTGTATATATATAGTTAAGCGTTTTATCGATCGCTCGCGCATTGTAATTACGGTCCACTTACTTGGCAAGTTAGCAAGATTAATATCGAGCTTCTGCGTAAATTATTTACGATGGGATTTTGAAAACTTCCACCTTTTTGTATCACACATCTCAGGCACGAATAATCGTATGATAATTAAGGTACAATTTTGTAAATTCTTTTATGTTGTGAAGTTAAATTGTAAAGTTATTTTAATAGCTCTGATTTTAAACTTGTGCGAAAAGAAATCAGCTTGGATTTCAGTATCGATAATACGATTTTAAATCGTATATTTTTCGAGTGGAACCAATCGTCGAAATTACGAAATATCGAGTGAATAATTCCAAATGTAAAAGTGTAATGCTCACCCCCTTATCTTTTAACTCGACTTCTGCGGCGATTCAATCCGGGACATAGATCAGGATTATCGCGCCCCCAGTGATGGACATAAAGCGATACATAGAAGTCATGCGAGCGGTGATCGCGGTATCGAGATGCATTGATCAAAGTCGGCCTTTGTGATCGAGCACCCGCGAATCTGGTTAATCGCATTTTCGCCCAAATTAATGAGAGCCGTCGACGGGAGGGCGAATTGATGGTCGGTATAACCGCAGAATGAAAAGGCGACTGGCGTTACAGCCTACGATTACGCGTATCCCTCAAAGCCCTTCAAATATAATTCTTATAAACCACGATCAAAACCAGCACATCGATCGAATAATACATCGATCAACCCATCATTCGTAAAGAAATCAAGTATAAGATGAAACCAAAACGCGGCTCCACACTCAACAGCGTAATTTCTAGTATAAAAAGGAAGTACAAGATTCAGATTAACTCGTTAGCACGACGTAACTCGAGTTACAGTCGATGGAGCTCTGATCCGCGAAGGAGCATAGCCAAGAAGCAATGAGTGAGATTGGAAAGACCGGTAGGATTTTTCGATAAATTGGATTTCCCCGCGAGGAACCGCCAATTGGATTTTCCGCTGAAACAAGGGAAGGAAGGTCTGAGAGCGCGAGAATGCGCCGATCGGCGAGCCAAATGGCGCGATAAAGAAAAATTCCTGGACACGGAGCAATTTCGACCGGTTCTTCGCGCCGGAGTGTTTCTCCCTTGTCGCTATTTAACTAAAAGGATCGATAAAGCCAAAGCGACCGTTTAGCGTCACGAGATACGAACCCTCCCTCTGTCTCGACTCTCGATCGTATCTCACCTTACGCCGTTAATGCATGGTCGGTCTGCAGCGTATATCATAGCCATCCGAAAGCAGACGGAGAGGGGTTAACCCATCAGGGTCCAAACAATTTCATCCGCTCTGCGTCAGCAAACTCGCATTGCAGCCGATATTCGATTTGCACCTCGAAATGCGCGGTGGGAGATTAAAGGGATTTCTTGGGACTATCGAAGAGGTCGAGATGATCCATTCTCAATTTCTTAACCGATCGTTGATCGACGATATTATTCGCATTTGAGACTGTGAATTTTATAGGAATGATTGTATTTTCTTGAGACACGTAAATGATTATATAAATATATTCAACTTTCTTATCACTTTCTTTTTTTTCGATGCGTGTTTATAGGATACTTGGATAGGATGGAATAGCGAGGATAGTGATGGCAAGAGCCTGGAATAATGTTTATAAGTATTAACAAAGCTTTATGGATCAATAAGGTATTAAATGTGTATATTAGAGCCAAACAGGATGGCATGAAACGTATGGAAGTGCGGTGAAAATAGAGTTGTCGCCGAGAGGTAAAAGAGCTTTCAGCCTTCGTAAAGCAGCGACGAAAATCCTTAATTGGTCGGCTCGATGAGCAAGGGCTGATTAAATTTTCACGGATATTAATAAGAGCGGGCGTCTGAGCTCGATGGAGGAGGTAGAACGACGCTTGGAATCTCAGCGAAGGAGGGCCGAAGGTATACTAGCTCCAGAGTATCAGGAGACACCTTAGATCAAATAAGTATATGTTCTAAAATATCATCCAAAGGTTCAAAGAACAAGGAAATCCAGCGAGCCACCTATGCCCTGGAGGAGGAGGAGCGCGGAAATTCTTAGAGCCAAATTAGTCTCGCCGGTGAATAACCGCCGATTGAATTTTCGCAGGAATTAACGAGAGCGGACGTCCGCGCTTACGAAGGAGAGGTAACGACGACGACCGCGGATAGGAGACTCCACCGCAGACAGGTATGCGTATACCTTCACGGCCGAGGCTGCACCAGGATGCAGGGTGAATAATAATGAGTGAGAGTGAGAAAGAGAGAGAGAGGAGGACAGACAGGAATAGGGACAGAGACAGAGAGTAAATGTGAAAGTGGATGAGAGCGAGCGAGCGAGCGAGTATAAAAGAAAGAGAGAGAGAAGGAGCAGTGAGTGAACAAGCGAATGTAAGAGACAGAGAGAGAGAAAAAGCAGTGAGTGAGAAAGCGAGTGTAAGAAAGAGAGAGAAAGAGCAGTGAGTGAACGAGCGAATTTAAGAGAGAGAGAGAGAGAGAGAGAAAGAGCAACGAGTGAGCGAGCGAGTGTAAGAAAGAGAGAGAAAGAGCAGTGAGTGAGCAAGCGAATATAAGAAAGAGAGAGAAAGAGCAGTGTGCGTGAGCAGGCGAGTGTAAGAGAGAGACAGATGGAGCGAAAGAGCAGTGCAGAGCAAGAGAGATGATAAGAGTGAGCGAGCGAGGAAGGAACATGTGCGTGTGCGCGCGCAGCATGGAGCGAGAGAGAGAAAGAAGGAGGGACAGAGGCTGGGCCGCGAGAACGGCTCCTCGAGCGCCTTTTCGTAAAAGGGCCGTTAAGGTGCTACCTTAACGATTCCCTGGGCCCCTTGGCCGGGGGGTGGGGCCAAAGGCCACGTGGAATGCAGACACGTAATGCAACCAGAATGCGCCTGGGCCACCGACCAGGGAATTATTGCCGGACACGTTGGGACCCGTGGGACCCCCTGGGCGCAGGTACGGCCAGGCACACCCTCTCCTCCTCCCCCTCCTCGGTACCCACACCCTCCTTCTCGCTCCACGAATTCGTTGCCGGACAACTTTGTCCGAGAAATGCGCCGGCAAAAAGCCGCGCTGCGAGGAGATACCGGAGGGAGGATGCACGGGGAGTCCAATTCCCCGGCGATAACCCCCGCGTATCGAGTTTCCGCGGGAATTTGTCGAATATGATTAGCGCTCGGGGACGGAGGGTGTCGATGGCGGCACGAAAGTGCCACGCGGTTTTTCGTATCGGCATCGTGTCGCGTTACGATGTTAATTTTTCCCGCCTCGCTCGATGATCGAGAGAGTACCTGTGTTACTAGACTTCTCCTGTATCATCGAGTAAGTGAACGAATAAGTGTAAAATGAGTTATGAATTTTGTTTATCGATCTAATCGTTATTTAGAATTAACGATTTTTCTGTAATCTGGCACGGACACATTTGGTAATATTGTTTCTCGATCTGATCGTTATTTAGAATTGACGATTTTTCTGTAATTTGGCATGGGCACATTTGGTAATGTATAGCAATGTATTTCTTGGCAGTATAAAAACCGACATTGGTCAAGAGTACTGTCCCTTGCGATATTAGGTTTTTTTCAATTTAATTTTCAGCATCGACCGCTAAAGTCACTTTGCCTAGGTCCTATTGTTTAAGGTGAGTTTCGATCCCCCACAACTACGGTATACATATCGCATGGAAAAACCACGAGTGACGGGCAGAATTCAAACCTGGGTCCCCCTCCTGGAACTCCGCGTCTCCATCCACTGCACCGTGGTAGCTCTGTTAGGTTATTATTTCGTCGTTAAAGTCAGCCCCGTTTAAGCAGAATGAGTCGCCGCTATCGGCACGTTCGCGATCAAAGATATCCACCTTGGCTCTCGCAAATTCGTGGGCAAAGAAGACGGATGAATGCCCCTTTTATCGAGCTACAAAGTAACGGCTTATTAACGTCCACCGCTTAAACGCTCAAAGACTTAACTTCTCTTACGACGTTACATATTATATCGTACTTAAAGTCGGCCCGTTTGAAACCCAATGGGCCGTCGCTATCTGGCCGTTCGCCATCGAAAATATCCACCTTATGGGCCGCGAATTCCGGGGAGGGCGAAAAAATGGAGCAAAAACCGCTTTGCAAAACTGAGAAGTAGCGGGGCGTTAACGTCCGTCGCTCGAACGCCGAGAGGCTCAACTTCTCTCGCGAGGTTATGCATTACTTCGTACTTAAAGTCGGCTCGTTTGAAACCCAATGAGCCTTCCCCGTCTGCACGCTGACGATCGAAAATGTCTACTTTGTAAACTGCATCTTTGCGGAGGAGGGAGAGGGGGCCGAGAAAAGTCAAGGAAACGCGCCTTTTATAAAGTAGTAGGGTGTTAACTTCCGTTTCTCGAAGGTTCGGATACTTAACTGCTCTCGCAGTGTTGCGGATTACTTCTTGAACTCCGCTCCCTTCAAAGCCAACGAGCTATTTACGCGCTCACGATTATAAATATCGACCATGGCGGTTGTCATTTTCTCCGGAAGATGTGGTCCAATCAAAGCCCATTTATAAAGCTGCGAAATAAGCGTCAATGTCCATCGCTCGAACCTCGAGACCCTCGACTTCTCCCCTGATCTTTATATCCTCGCTTTATTATATCGTAGTTAAAGTCGGTCCTTTTGAAGCCCAATAGACCTTCGCCATTCGAGCATTCACGATTAATAAAATCAGCTCTGTACTTTGCACCTTTCTGCGCGAGAGGCACGGAAGAAGAATTCTTTACGAAGTTGCAAAATCAAACGACCGGCCAGTGTTTTCTTTGAAAAATCGTAGAACTTTGAGGCGCGGTCACCTCTGGGATTTTTCACGATTTCCTCACAGCGCACGGATCGATAAATCAATCTATCGACATTCTTCCTTCGTCCTCTTTTTCTTTAAGGATATATTTAGTAGACTTAAATCTCTCTGGAAAATGGCTGGTAGGAAGAATAGTGTTAACGGCAGAAAGTTCGACAGCCTCCTCTCCTCGCGAGCATCGCGCATTATTCCGTGCTCAAAGTCGGCCCTTTTGAGGGCCTTAAGAGCCGACCGTCGCTATCGGCGGTCCCACGATCAAAAATACCAGCCTTCCAGCCGTCCGAGATTCGTGCGCGAAAAAGTTACAGGGAGATTTTTGGTAACCGAATAAACTCACGCGATGGGAAGAAGGCGGGCGCGCAGGTACGAGGCCGGCACTACTGCCTGCCTTTCGTCCTGGACCCCTGAGTACAAAAAGTAACTCGATCCTGTTCCTCCCTCTTTGCACGCAGCCACGCAGCCACGCACGCACGCACGCACACACCCACGCGCACCTTCGCTTCTTTGTCCCCGGAATCCGAGAGCCGAAGGATCGATTCGTATCGATCGCATTTGCGATCGTTGCGCGCCAGGCTCGCTCTGCCGCTGCCGCGAATTCCGAGGGGGATTTTTGCATCGACGAGGCTACCCCCTCCCCCCCTCCTCCCTCCCTCGACGGGATCGCGACACTCTCATTACGGTATTAATTATAAACACGCATTTCCTGCGTGCCTGACGCGCAATTAATCCTCCTATCCGAGGTTAAATCAGCCGCGATATTATTTCCTTGGGCGTATCGGCGATAAGGTCGACAGAATTTTGCGCGGAACGTGGAAATCTTGTGGCAAAGATTGTGCCTCGTATACATTGTAATCTATTATGAGATAGCTGCCGGACATTGGAGTTTTTTAAACATTGATCGTAGGTCGTGGACTTGGTGGAGACACGGTTCAGTTATCCCAACGTGTGATCCTTTTCCATTCTTTTGTTTCTTAATATGTGCTCGCAGAGATGGTTGTCCTTGAGCGATGGAAAAGGTGTGTTTGAAGGAATCGCGGCGCTGGCAACGATAACGAACGAAACCCAGGTAACTCTTGTAATTACTTCCTCGAGAATTGCCCTTTTCTCTCTCCAATTACACTCCAAGGAATAATCTATAAAATACGATTAAATAAGAGCCTCCTTGTTTCTCCCTTCGCCCGTGGATCCTTCGCGCGGATAATATCTCGTCGCCATTACGTCGGCCTCGCCTATCGCTCTTCAGCCCCGTAAACTCTTCCAAAGCCTCGCTCTTCCTTGACTCGGAGTTAAGCGTCACTCGTAAGAATCAAACACCGTTGGGAAACTGCGAGGTGGTTTTACAAGATCGTGAATTTTACACTCGTCGAGGGCGAAGAAGGCGGCAATAGCCAGGCCTGCAGTTTCCCGTTAGGTTTTCCAGGAGGCGAGGCCCCTTTAATAACCCAAATGATTTTTAACGGTGGCCATAAATTTCGCGCGAGGAGGCCGCGGCGTAAACTTACGTATAATAAGGAGCGAGAAAAAGCCGACTTGGATGTACGATAATCGCGGGGATATCCCTGAGGTTGGCCGGTAACGGGCATTGCCTGTGCAAAAGCGCGATAAAAAAACTTGCACCGGATAAGTAATTTCTGCCCAACCTGAAAATACGCCCCGTAGATGTTAATCCGCTCGTAAATCGCCGGCGGCCTAAGAACCGCGAAGGGCGGTGCACGAGTGCGATAATGCGATCGCGATTCGTGTCGCGAAATCGTTCCGCAAACTTTGCCCTTTGTACTCCGGATTGGAGGAATACAGGCGCGTGCCAACCCGATTCTTATGCACGGCCATGAGATTTATATTCGTCCCCTTAACCCACAATGCCCTCCTAAATGTGAATTACGATCGCGATTATCGACTCAAACTTTCTTCGCGGAAGTGCATGAATTTGTAAGGCGGACCGCTGACGTCACGTCTAAGAAAATACGCGAGGCAGCTCTGAGCGTCCAAAACATGCATGACGCTTCGAAGTTGCAACGCGGATCGAGCCGGAAAAAAAACAATGACACCGCGTTGACGATCTGGAAATTTCGAAGGCGCGAGTACGAAGGCAATTTTTCAATATTGTTTACAAAGAACTTCGCGCATATTGATTTTTATCCTGTGTAATTAATATGAGTGCAGAGGTAGGTTGGAGCATTCTATCCGTGTAAATGGTCGAAAAAAGCGATACTGCGACCGGATATGAAAAAAAAAAACGCGCATTGAACGAACAACAAAATGTATTTATACAGCAGTAAATATAAGAGAAAAATGGAAATATCCAATAGACAAATACGCTGTGTCTCTGATGCAGCGATAACCAGGGGTATATTTTGATTTCGATTATGATCCCAGCGCCACTGAGATCACAGGTAATTCCTCGAGACTAAATATATATACATTTTTATTATTTTTTATTTATTTTATTTTTATTTATTATTCTTTTATTATTTATATATTTTTTATTATTATTCATTATACTTTTATTTTCATACTGTTACATTATTCCACCCTGTGCAATAATTTAATCGACCTTCCGAAAACTCCCAAGTATCCCTTGGTGTTTTATCGTTTATATCCCTTACAACATCTCAAGTGGGACAACAAACCATTCACTTTTGACATCAAACTACTCATCAGAATCCCCGTGGATTCTTTAATTCATTGGTAGTTCGGGCTTTCCAGCATTCGGTTCTCGACTCTTTCACGTTTGAATCCCACGCACAAAGGTACGCCCTGTGTTGGCGGCTCGTGCAAAATCGAACGCCGGTTCCCGTCGAGGATGTGGAGGGGAAAGAAAGTCGAGTGGGTCAAACGCTCGAATTCGTAATCGGACCGATTGCGGCGGCAAAGGTTTCCGGGCGTGTATACCGCAATTAAAGATGCATGGACCGGATAATCCCCCTCTAACGAACACCGGAAACACAGAGGCGGAAGTTAATCCATTCGTAAATCGATCCGCCGCTACGTAACGGGGGATGCCCATAGGAGAGGAGCTTAACAGTGCGAATCGTTTATTAACCCTTTGCGGACGTATTAAATTTATACACAGGTGTCACGCTGCTCGGAATTAATTTCCCTCGAACCAACAGTGGGACACGATAAGAAAGATTATGAAGGAAAAACAACATTTATTCGTTCTCTTGCGAACTTTAGGTATATGTTTTCCTTTCATGTTTTTATATAAATATGAGATTTTATAGTTCTCCATCCCGTGGTATCTTTCAAAGCAGTCTCCGATATGAAGTCATGATTTTCGAGAACGCGAATTCGCATAAATAATGTGAATATCAACCTATATAAGGGTCATCAGCTTGTATGGACAATTCCTTCGCCCAATTCAACGTTTGCTGACGGAGTCGGCTTATTAAATAATACAATGGATACATATGCACTGGATCCGTGAAATACTTCCTCGATCCCACTAGGAATACTTTTAACATTTTACCTTATTCAAGGGCTTACCGAATCAGACCTAATACAAGAAAAAGGGAAGTATCCAAAAACACCAGTGGAAGACAAAAGTAGAGGATGGAAGTATCTATCTCTCCGCGAAATCTTCCCAAAATCCTTACGAAATTTCACATTTCTCGCATTTCGACTTCCTCGATCGATCGATGAATAGCTCCAGGATAATCGCGCTCGTCGAATCGATTCGAGCGTAGGTCAAAAGGGAAAGCAGGATGATATTATCCCATCGAGCTCGACTTTGCCAGACTGCGAGGTATTATCGCGTTTGCCGAAGCAGAAGTACGTGTGACGGATCGATTACGCCGACAGGCCTGCGCCACGTGCGCCTACAATTAATTTCATTAACGGGAGGCCTAATGCCGTAGCTGCAGCGGTGTCCACGTATCGGGAGGTCCGCGCTGAAAGGATGAAACTTTAATGAAGTTGTAATGACGTCGGGACAACGGACGTCCCGCTCCTTGGCATTCGTCGCGCCCTTGCCTCTTCTCTTGGGCGCAGAGCTAACTTCTCGAGAAAAGTCAACTCCTCGCCACGGTGCAATATTAATCCGCCTTTGAGAAGGTTACGCCGGCGCGATTGTCTTTCGTTATCGTATTACGTGGAAGAATAATTATGTTGTTTTTTCGATAATAATAAGAGAGTCGCTTTTACCCCCTTCATTCGAAAAAATGATAAATATTTGGTATCAATCGCCAAGGCACGAGTGGAACTTTTGTGGATAGAGAAATCTTATTCTTACGACTTTATTAATGTTATAGGAATTTGGATAATTTATTATTTTTACTGACAATTACCCGATGGCTGAAGTAATTAGCGGATCTGGAATTGGTGAAAACACTACCTGAACTGGTACGATGTTTATTTTCGTGCTGATTGTCGTGGTGTAATTTAATATCTGATTTATACGCGAGAAATATCATGTAATTCGGATTAAAGTACACCACGAATATATTCGTATTAAGGCGCCCTTCGCAAGTCTATTTATAATTCGACGTGCCAAACGTATAAATAAGGAGACAAAATGTATAATATACATTTTTCATGTAGCAAAAGTAGAATAAAACGTTAGATATAAGCTTTTATCCTAACCTTAATCCTTAGACCTTCTTCATCGATCAATTCCTTATGCACATACGAGGAGACCTATTTTAACGATTTCGAATAAAGAATTTAACGAGGAGCAAATAATGTATCCCGTTAACAGCGAACAAATATCCCCCAGGAATGTCCAGCAGCCTCTAGGCCGAGTATATCCAGCTTTTCCAACATCGAAGAAGGAAAATCTCCCCCAGGCATTTATCCAGGGGAGATTCAAAAATTTAGATCGTTACGCCGCGCCGGTGAAACACGATCGCTTCCGCAATTAAAGATACATTAGACGAGTAATCCTTTTAACGGCCGCGTACATTCGCGGCGGCTGATCCACTCGTAAATCAATTCTGCATTGCACCCAGCGGATACTCAAGAGTCCTCCCCGCGAACGGGCCTTAACCCTACTGTTAAATCACGTTTAACAAAGTTAAGTCGTTAAACCTGGCGGTGGGCCGCAGTTTCGAGAATCGTACCTATTTTCAGCCTCGTTTCAACTCGCGATGACCCGGAATGTTTGCTGGAAATTTGTACGACAAACTCGCGAGTAGGAGGTTTAAAGAAAACTTTCGAACGAGTGCCTTTAGCTATTGGATTATATCGAATTATGTATCGAATTTAATTGACGGAAGATTAAACTTGAAGGTAATTACATCGGAAGAGTGTCTCGAGGTAATATTATTAAAATTGGGAGTTGGTTATGCTAGGATGAACGAGTCGAACCGAACTAACTAATGCATCGAGCGGTGGTTAAAGCAAATACCCAATCGTGGGAAGCAGAGCGACTGGAAAATCAGGCTTAGACGATCGTGACGGTGAAACAAAGTCTCGATATATTCTACCGTAAAAGGCACTCCAGAACGAGTAATCCTTTTAATGGTTTTAATGGCGGAAGGCACTTCCACGGACGTTGATCCACTTATAAATCGATCTGACGAGGTATCTGGAGTATTCTCATGGTAATCTGCCTTTCGATCGAGGATATTGAATCCGTCGTTTGTCCCGGTGCTTGTAAGTCATCGAAGAATCCAAATGAGTTGTCCGCGATTGATTTGGAACCATTGTACGTACTTCGCGAAAAAGAGTCTCTGTTGACATCGATTTCAATATTTTTTTTTTAGAAAAATAATGTTGGGTTAGGTAAATGCATTTCTCTTACGCTTCTCACATTTATTCTGGACTATTCGTGATAAAAAATATCTATTCCATAACCTGGCGTAATAGTTTAAGAATCAAATATTGTAGACATCGGTGTATTATATCTTATAATAGATACGTTGGTCATACACCGTGGATATCTCGAAAATAGTCAAATATATAATCGAAATTGCATCATCGAAATCGCTTCCAACCAAATCCTCCTTTCCCAAGGCTCCATTCAGATCGTCTACCAGTCTTCGCCATAATTCACCAGAAAACATATCAATTTGAGTAAAATAACGATCGCCAACTCCTCCTATCCCAAGCACATCCTCAAACCCAATATCAACGCTATTCCTACCAGCCATCTTCCAAACAGATTTAAGCGTACCAAATATACATCCTTACAGAAAAAGAGGACGAAGGCAAAACGTCGATGGATCAATGCATCGATCCCTACGCTACGAGGAAATCATGAAAAATCTCAGAACCGACCGCGCCTCAAGGTTCTACGATTTTACAAACAAATCACTGACCGCTCATTTCCTCGATAGCAATAGCATTAAAATCCTTTAATAAACCTCAAAACACCCTTCCACCCCAAAACCGAGCACGCTTATCGCCGCCATTGCGCGAAAGAACACATCGAGTAGAACGATAAAATATCCCATCCTATCATCGAGACTGTCCAGGGGGGGGTGGGTAAATCCTCATCCCCCACGATGCGCCCTCGAAACCCAGCCTGCCTATTCCGCGTAATGATAGATCCGCCGATCGAGTAATACCCGCAAAAAGATAGTCGAGAGCCCAGCCACGGAAGGTGATCCACTCGTAAACCAATCCTATTCGTAGCCACGCTCCAAAGTGGAATCTCCCCTCGATGCGCCGATCGATCCTGTCGTCGTTCGGCCCTCGTGTGAGAAACTTTTAATTGCGTTCCACGCGCTGCCGCCCGGTATCGCCGATGGAGGAAGAAGCGGAGAAAGATGCCAGGAGGCTCTGGAGATCCTGGAAGGAGTCGAGGGGTACTTATATCGCGATCCACCGCCAACGGTATTGCCTCGAGGGGGTGGAAGGGGCGAGGGGGCAAATAAGATCCTCCCTGCGCGAGAGGCTCGTACGAACGTGGGGCGTGGAAGTTGTAACTAAGGAAAAGAGGGCCGAGTGGGTTTAAATCGGAAAACCGAGGAGACTTCCTTCGAGCAGAATGGTTCTGTCGAGATAGGGGCACCTCGGAGAATGGGGGAGTAACGAGGGGAGGGGGGAGAGATGATCGATTTTGGATGCAAACCGGGTATCGCGATTGGGTCGTGTATTGCTTCTTTGTATCTAATTGCTTCGCTGGAATGGCGAAGTGTGTCTTCATAGGGGGTTGATAGTCGTATCGAGTAAAGGGTGAATTGTAGAATTAGGCTGATGAGAATGTCGGATCGTTTGTGAGCCGTTCAGTGCACGCATCGATTAAATCTATAAAAGAAAAAGTTGAGAAATGAGATGAAATGATGTATATTGTTTTTTACAATTCCTGTTATGATATAGGTTCAAATATATAATGTGGAATGCATAAATACGGATATAGCTTTCGTCTAACGGCGTATAAGATTGATAAGAAAGAATAGCCAAAAAAAAATCAAATTTAAAAAATCAAAACTTTAAAACAAGAAAATTAAATTTAGGATTTTTCGAAAAGTGGAGTTAATCGATGTGTGCACTGAACGGCTCATATATGTATTAATTCTGTGAGTGATCAGAAAATTAGTGTATGCAATGAATCTGGAAAAATTAGTTTATCGAGAATATAACGAAGTTCAGAATAGAGTTTATGATAAACGTGCCGCGCAAATAAAAACTGCGATCTATTTGAGATTTAATCGTAAAACTTTGGATAAAAGTGATATACCTTGAATGAGTCTCGCTTGGACATTTTGAATGTCGAGATAGTGCAATATAATTCCTTTTCTTTGTCGCGAAGATTTCGAGTTCGAGCAGTAAATCGAAGGTAGGTTACTTCTTTATTTTCACAATGGGCTTTAATGTAAACGCAAATGGAATCTTATTGATCACTCGATCGTAGCACGCGAGCGCGCATCGAGCCAATCGAGAATTGATTCGAGAGATTTCCTTCGGGAAATGAAACGTTGAGAGATACGAACAAACCGTGGAGGTGCATCCACTATGCATGACGGGGAATTAAGAGTACGTTCGCATTCAAAATTGACGCTCGCGGTTGACTCGATGGAAAAATATACATCGAAGTAAATATCCGACTTCAATTTTACATCCATTTTTTTTTCCACATCTACGCTCAACTTTATTTGCCGTTTCAATACGGTCAAAAAAATATCGAAAGAAATTCGCAAAAAATAAATATCCAAAATTCGCTTTAACACCCCCCCTTTTTTTTTTTTAACAAAATCACTTATATTACAGGATATAACCATTACTAACGAAGTCAAAGCCGAAACCTTTAGGCCGCGTTTACATAATCGATTACCTTAACACCAAAACCAACTAATTATCTGACTAAATTAGTAATTTCTCGGAAAAGAAAAAATCCACAAACTTTCGCTAGGACAATCTAAAAAGATTCTTCAAAATTTCCTTTCCACGCGTGGACCACAATATCCATCCATTTACATTACTTCCTCGCCCTCTTTCCCTTTAAAGCTATACAAACTACATTAAAACACCTCTAGAAGACGATCGGTAGATCCACCCTTAAAAGCGAACGAATCGTTCTGGTGGCGCTACACATCAGGCGTTAGCGCGAATGAAATTTAGGAGGCCCTGGGCCGGTTCATGGGCACCAGGATAATGATAGGCGTCGCGCAGAACTGCAGGTTCACGGATACGCGGAAATTGATGAGTTCCTAAGCTCTCGTCGCCGATGAAAATGCTAATCTGCCGTTAGTTTCGCTCGACGGAGCGTGTAAGCCGCTGAAGTTGCGCTGCTCCCTGGGCGACCCGGATGACGTTGGCCTCCTGTACGGACGACTCTATTCTCATTGCTAATACGCATTCTTCGCGCGCCTTGAGGGATCGATCGAGTCGAATTATCGATCCGGACACCGTAATGTGTCTCTCGATTCTTTCGCGCAGCTGGCGCGATTAACGCCATTCCGACTCGCGAATCATTTTTATACGCAACTTGTACAGAGAACTCTGTCCTCCTTGCGAATACGCATTCTTCGTGCAGCGTGCAAAATGTGTCGCGCGCCGTTCACCTTCTGCGATCGATCAAATCGAATTACCAATCGAGACACGGTAATCGCCCCTCAATTCTTCTCGCAGAGAGCCAATGCTTATTGATCGATAGAAACTTGAGATGTTGCTTCGAGGCTTGAGATAAGTCTATTCCTATTGCTAATGGCATTCTTTTTATGACGTGTGAAATGCGTCGCGCGTCATTCGCCTCGAGCGATTAATGGAGTCGAATTATCGATCGAGGGATCGCGTTGGATTCTGGATTTTTTTATACAATTAATACCTTATCGCTACTTTCGAATTCGATGTACTTTTTGTATTTATATTGATTTAATCATTGTGTCACGCGTCAAGTTACTCTATTTTATTATACACAGCCAGGTGGAGAATACTGTTCCCCGTTTGACCAAGAAAAATTACAAATACAATAATTTGCCATTGCATTGGCATACAGAGAAGCCTATAGTAATTGCGAATAATCAAAGTCAAATCAGTTTCACCTTTGAACGAGCGAACGCGATAAACGATTGCTACGGCGGTTAATAATATCGAATAACATTTTGTGCACCGCGCGTTCCTCGGTGCATTTCTGAAGTTCAAGAAATTCCGATTTGTTGAAACTCGCCCAAGGTACGAGCAACACGTGGAATGCAACGCTGCCGTGCTGCCAGCGAGGAATTTCATAAATGTACAATGTAAGAGAGTCGGACTAGAGCGCATCGTATCGTTTCGTTCCGTTTCGCGATTTCCTTTATGAATTTCGCGCATTTTCCACCGAGAAGAGCATCGAGCTACGTCCGGAGGAAGATTTAAATTCGGAAGGAATGCTACTTTGCTGATTTAGTCTAAAGATGTCTAAATCACGAGTCGTCGCATTTACGGTTCGAGTAAAACTCCCCATAGTGGTACGCATCTTCGTACAACGCGCATCGAATCTAATTGTAAATAAAACAAAGTATATCATACGACATATGGGGTGTCTTAAAATACGCGCAAGATTTTAAAATTTCAAGAAAAGAGCGCGCGTGTGCCAGCAAAGGCAAAAAATTTGCAATTCACAAAATTTATAATTATATACCTGTGTTTTCCATCAAAATTGCTTCTTGTACGAATTTTGCGACCTGCGTAAATTTAGGGACACCACAATAATCGATATAAAGAAAAATCGCGACGCGTATCCCTGAAACACAGATCCATTCTCTCATAATAATAATTTTATTTTTTCATTTTAATCAAATAAAAATTACACCACCTTATGATCCAGCATCTCGACTCTCGAAGTTTCCTCTCCTCGATACCACTCGTTATCATTGTTCCAGCTTTGACACTTTCCAGCAGGGTTATCCGTCGAACAGCAACGGTTTAACGCAAATGTCTGAAGCATCTGAGATCCCGCTGCTGTTTCTCACGTGGAAAAAAAAGGCGTCGGTCACGCAACGAGCAGCGCAGCTTCCCGAATATCTCGAACGCGAGGGCAATCCTCCGTTTCCCGCGGCTATTTCGTAATTATATTTCCCCCCTCCAGGCCCCGATTTACGGCTGGTTGCAACGCGCGCAACGAGGAATCCGACAAACGCGAAATGCGTTAAACAAGAACGCCCGCTATGCGCGCACCGTTCGCTTCTACGCGGCCTCGGCCTAACGATCGTAATGCCGCGGATGTAATAGGCTCGTTTGAAAAGTACCGAGGGAACTCGCCTGGGCGCTTCTTCGCTTGTCGCGTGCCGGAAAGCGCACCTCAAATTATGCGGAACAACGCGGTATACGCGAAATAACGCGAGCGCCTGGCTTTGTCGTTGATGAAAGGAATAGAATGATTATTATTGACACACTATAATTCTCACAATGAAATTCTGTGGATTCGATATAAGATAATGTGACTAATGTTAATGATGAGGAAATAACTTGGATTGAGTGATAAATAATGATATCTCGCGCATCACCTCTGGTTCTATGTGATATGTATACCGTAGCTCTGGTGGTTCGGAACCTACCTTGAACAGTAGATCCTAGGCAAAATAATCTTAGTAGTCGGTGCCGAAAAATGAATATAGAAAAAAAAATAATGATTTTGTACTCTACATCACTATATTTTCTATAAATCGTCAAGTTTATCGTACAAAGATTTGGAGTCTCATTTTTTGTTTCTCATAGAAAGAAAAAGGAAAAGAATGAGCAACTCAAGATCGTTTCTCGCCAATCGGGACGTTCGCGAACTTTTGATCCGCCGTGTATAACCAGAAGGAAGCGAGAGAAGTTCTAACGCCTAACGCTTCCTGCAATCGGCCGAGCGCGCCGAATTTCGTCGGTGAGCCGAGCCACGGAAACGCGGTATTAAATTACAGTTCGCAAGTTCACGGTTTGCTAAGTTTTGCCTGTAAATCAAACCATGATTCAGGGCATCGCGGAAGGACAGATTGTTATGGTAATGCGTCTCTCGCCTCGAACGGCCTTTCCTCCTGCGCAAGGCGCGCTGGTCAAAATCCTAATTCCGGCCGGACAAAGATAATACTCCTCGATCGCTCCAATCTGAGTATTTCCACTTTCCTTTAAATCCATTAAGCAGCATTTTCTTAACACTTGGCACGCGGTTACACTTCACGACGGACTTACGCGCGCGGCGAGTGTTTTTTTTTCATAAATCGCGATAAATCGAAAACTATCTCGTTCTTCTCAAGGAAACTTCTGGGAGGAAACAATACGAAGCGTTGCCTAGCAACGCAAACACCACACATACAACGTCCATGCTATTTATACCATACTCGCCCTCTAGCGTAGATCTACTAAATACGTATTTTCACGTGACCCGCGCTCCAGTAACGGACCGCGGAAAACGTAAAAGTACGTTGACCGCATGCCAAGTGTTAAAGATGCATTAAAACTACCTAATTATAACTATAAGATAATTATAAAATTATAAAATTATAAAAAATGAATAAAATTTTATATAAATGATTAAATTATACCTAATTATAAAATTTTATATAAATTTTATATAACTTTATATGAAATTTTACATCGCCTTTTGCACCGTCAGTGATCGACGCGACCTGAATGCAAAATTAAGAGTCAGCCGCGGGTGACCAAGGTGGCGCGGTCAAGGTGTTAATCGACAATAATTTCCTCCGTCGTAAATCAACGCTTGTACAGTGTAAAGCGCCGAGTTAGGCCGGACTGCGTAACCGGTATTAGTTGTGGCGCCGATAACTTCCGAGGCTGCGGGAGCAGCTCGAGAAATTAGTGCGGTCGTTATGCGCCCGCCGCCCTCTGTCTTCCAGATACCAGCTCGTGATTATCGTGTCAACCGCCATTTATTGCCGCCGGATCGGGCCGCAGTGGCGACCTTGTAAGTCGATCTACGAAGGCAATGACTGGTCCCGTACGACGACGATACGAAGCTACCGCTGCTTAACGGCGCGTTGCACTCGACGTTATAATTACCCCGAGCCGCAATGTTAACAGCTTCCTAGCTGGAGAATTCGCTTGGAAAATGAATACGATCGAAACATCTGGAGGACCATCGATTCCTAACCTTGGGTATCTTAATCTACGAGCCACTGGCATGGTCGCTCGATTATCCGTATCGAGGAATAATCCGATCGGAAGCTCGATTCGTGGAGAATGTGTCCTAAACGCGACTGCAATCAGACTTAAATACAAAGTCCTCTGAGAATAATTCGAAATGGTTACAATTAACTGCGGAATTAATGGTGGAACGTAAGGTAGGAATGAAACGCGGAATGATTTTACGTTATATATAAAGCACAGTAGGGAAAGATTACATTTTTATTCGATAAGACATGAGTTCTTCTGCAAACAAGTTCTTGCGGTAAATGATAATTTTTCACTTTACACTATAAGTATAAGGGTGAACCACGTGGAAAGAAAATCTTGGAATAACGCGTATACACGTCATACGCAGTCGACTGGTTAAAAATAACCAAAGTGCGTCTTGTATCGACATAAAAATGAGAAAAATCGAACATGTCACGTAATCTATACCAAGAGAAATTTTATATGAAACGTGTACATATGTGAAAGAAATTAATATTCGTACTTTTCAAGGATTTCGAGGATCAACTCAGGATAGCTCCGATAAAACTGTTTCTTCCAATATCCCAATCCAGAGATTGGAATGATAGAATCGATCCAAAGATCCCACGTATAATAAATTCACGTTCGTTGCCGGGAGCCTCGGACACTTGTCCCGATTTTCATACAAATTTCATCCATACGATTTCGCTAATTTCCATCCAAATCACCGGGAGGCCTCGTACTTCAGCCGCGTTATCAGCATTTCGAACCGCCGGCCAACCAACGGTATCGCGCTGAACCGCCCTTTGTACGGAGCCTCGGCCGTGCAACAGCTTTGCATGTCAAATGCTCCACGCTCCTTGGATACGTCTAAACGCGGCTTTACGGCTAGCGGGCCTCGCCCACGCGATGTTCCTTGAAATACGAAATCACGGCCGGCCTTTTCTCAGAGGCGTGCCCACCGTCCTGTCCCACGCCGCTTCTTCCTTGGGCCCCCACGGCTCTTCCTTTTACGGGCCGGCCTTCGAGTAGACAAGTGCCATTCGCGCCCAAATTGCTCTTATCTACTCCTCGCACCCGTGGCCAGCGCGCTGGGTGGCATCGCGATCCCTTTCTCCCTGCACCGTGCGTTTCTTCCACCAGGGAACAGGGATCGTAGGGATAAAGTACGTTCGTTGGTGAATCGAGGAATGGACGACGTCTATTGCTGGACTATTGTCGTCGATCTAAACGCGGCTGAGTGCATCGAGCCTTGTAGTAAGCACGAAGGACAGCAGCGGATTTTTTATTATATATGAGCTTTTTTGTATATAAGTGTTTTTGTTATATATGAGTTCTTTTTGTATATTATTATATTTTTATGTGAAATATAATCGAATACCTGCGGCCGCTTGTATAGGGTGGGCCATCTACTGGTTTGTTTTGAAATTATAGAATATGACAACACTGGTGTGAGGGATTTGCTTGAAACTTGAACAGCTGCTCAGTCTTTTCGTTCTTAAATCGGAGCCTTCAACCTTCGAGATAAAAAATAATTTTGTTTTAAATATCGATGTAGACTCGTTTTGTAGCGTTTTTAGAAACAAACTTTTGAATGGTCCAACCTTTAATATGATTTTCTACGAGACGCGCGTCGAGATACGGGGCTCCTGAAAATTCCACGCGAGTCCCAAGAGGCACCTTTATTTGCGATTCGGATAAATCCTTGAATGCCTAGAAGTAGAAGTTCGCGCAGCGAGGAATCGATGCTGGTTCCTACGTTACTCTGAAGCCTTGATCATCGCCTTTTCGGTTCGAGCGATTAAACGTCCGGTGAAGTAATCGTATTAAAGGGCGGCCATCCTGAGGAAGTGCCCGCATATTTTCTCCCGCAATTAATCCCCGCTCGAATTAATGTAAATCGCGCAGAATGCGGCGCAATGCGCAATAACAAAACGTGGAAGGCGAGAGGAGCACCGACAGCGGCGCTAATATCGACGACAATCGGGAAGAATTATGCGGCCCAGGAATCCGCAGGTAGAAACCGCGATGCGAGAGTCCGGTCCTGAGAAAAGGATCAAAAGAGTCGAAAGAATTCGCCGATGGTGCCCGAGAAATCGCTTGGAATGGTCGCCGTTTATTTCGCGAATGGACGCGCAGATATTCTGCGGCTTAGCGCCGGCTCCTACCGGATGTGGGACTCTCGAACAATTCGAAGATCTGCGTGCAATTGTATGACAAGCTTTAAACCGCAGTCTCCTCTCTCTCTCTCTCTCTCTCTCTCTCTCTCTCTCTCTCTCTCTCTCTCTCTTTCGCTTCAGAAACGGGAAACTATGACCGGACGATGAATGCGGGATGAGGCGATGAATTTGAAAGAGAATTTGGAAACCTCAATTTCGCTGCTTTGGCGATTGAGGTTGTTGACTTATAGAGTGCTTCGTATTGTGAGCAAAGGCCTTTGTGTTGCTTATGCTAATCAATGGTAAGGTACTATGAATTGTTTATTAGAATAGAATATAGAGATATAAAAGGGTGCAAAGGACTATGGTCATCTGTTTCTCAGCAGTTTTGACACAATTATATTTGATGGAGGTTATCGATGAACTTAAGTCTTAGAAGAATCGTAACGATAGTCAACAGTAAAGCTCCGTGTATCTGTACACGACTCGAATTTCACCTTCGATAATACGATATAAAAATCTAATAGTCCTTCAAACTTGCGATTGAAAATTATAAGGCCGAATTTTGGCAATGTTTAAGATTGATAAACCTAACAAAACTACGTGCTCGGTAGTATTTATACGTTATCGTATTAGCGGTAGATTATCACGCAGTGCGATATTTGAGTCTTTAAAAATTCAATGGGGAACAAGCTTAACAACGTATTTGCATTTTTTGCGCACTTCAAATTAAAGTAGTCCTCCCAGTTGGTCCCCTGATTATACTATAATCGTCGAGTTCCAGGAATTCTTCAAATGCTCCGCCTTGCGAATTCCGGAAAGGAGGAATGTAGACGAGCAAGACCGCGCGCGGCGGAAAAGATAAATGTCGAATATAACGATGGGTGGTCCGGACAATTAATGGGCGCGGATTGTCGATCGGGAAGACAAATATTCTGGGAGCTTAACGGCGGACCAATTAAAAGAAATCCCAGAAGTTCGAGAGCGTCGGGGAGGCAGGCCAACTGTTGTGAAAAGTTGCGATCGAGAAAACGAACGGACGATCGAGAAGACGAGCGGAGAGCAGATACGGATCGTAACTCGGTCGCTTGTTTTTTAAACACCGGCGGCTATTATTAGATTTACTAACAGCACTTCCGAAAGATTTCACTGCGCTGCCTTAACATTAACACTATTCCTACCACGAGCGGTCGAACGACCGGTCAGTGCTTTCTTTGAAAAATCGTAGAACCTTGAGGCGTTCGCTTCTGAGATTTTTCATGATTTTCTCGCGACGTACGGATCGATGAATCGATCTATCGACTTTTTCCCTTCGTCCTCTTTTTCTTCGGGGATATATTTGGTACGCTTGAATCTGTATGGAAAATGGCTGGTAGGAATAGTGTTAATCATGTTTTACAATACGTATTTGCGCTCCTTCGAAGGAAGTTAATTGCACGCTGAATCTCGATGAAAGCTCGATGAATTAATCGATCCACATTTTCCCTTCGTCCTCTTTTTGTTTAAAGATATATTTACTACGCTTAAATCTGTATGCAAAATGGCTGGTAAGAACAGTGTTAAACCAACCCAAGAGGTCGAAATGACCAGGTTTTTCTTATCAAAATTGCTGCACCTCCTATGAGGGGGTTTTCTAAGATTCTCCACGATCCTAGCGCAGTGTCTGAATCGTTCTATCGATCTATTTGCGTCTCTTCTTAACAACACATTTCCTCGAGAATATACGCGCTGCGCATAAATATCCCCAGAAAGTGGCTGGTGCGTTCAGGCTTAATATCGCTCAAGGAATACGGAAAGCGTATTTTTGAATCAGAGGAAGGAGTGAATTAGTGGATAATTATGAAATTGGTGGAATTCAATTGGACGCAATTCGCACAAGTACGCGGAGGCAGATGATGCTCGCATTAGCCGTAAAGGAGTCCGATCTGGTATCGTCATCAGCGCGATACCGTCTGACCTCATAATGCTATGCCCACATTCCACTTAATAGGAAACTCAACTGAGCGCACCAACACGTCTGGATTATGCAAATGCGAGAGACGACAAGTAAACGAACTTTAAATAGAACGCTCAAGCAGAGAATCCTCGAGAAGGTTTGTGCCCGAGAAGGAAGCCGGAATGCGGTGTCCATAATAAAATACGCGAGCGCTGATATTCAAACGTCAAATGCAGATCGCGAGGCGCGCAATTCATGCGCCGAGCAACTGAAAAACAGCCGCTCCGGCGTGCAAACATAATTTGCACGCTCTTGATCTACGAGCGTCATATTTTTTCTGGCCAGAATCGCGATGCCTGTCCTGGCCTCGTACTTCTGGCGAATATCAAAGATAAATCCGAAGGGTTTTCGCGTTGATAATACGACGGACCTTTGATGCACCTCCGTCCGACCCTCGAGGAGCTCACAAAACACGAGGTAATGGAGTAGCGGCCACTTCGTCGCGCAGACTTAAGTCCGCGCGATTTCAGAGCCACGAATTTCACGAAGTTAAAAGACTCATCGAGTGGAACTGCGTAGGAGCAAAAGCAGGTACCGGAATTCGCGTGCATCGAGGGTCCCCGTGTATACCGGGTGTCTCAGGATATTCGGAATTATACGCTTCATTCATCGACTTATTTTACCGCGGTTATTTTACCGCGGGATACGAGTTGTTGTATTTTTTCCTCGTGATCTTGAAGATGTATAGGGTGTCTCGAAATTCACGCTAGATTTGAAAGTTTCGGTAAAAAAGCGCGTATGTGGCAGGAAAGAAGTGGAAGACTTTTAACTGATATGCTATTCCATATATAACCTTGTATTATATACTTTATGAATCGATACAAGAATTTTAGATTACA
Source organism: Ampulex compressa (assembly GCA_038496175.1). Taxonomy (NCBI): domain Eukaryota; kingdom Metazoa; phylum Arthropoda; class Insecta; order Hymenoptera; family Ampulicidae; genus Ampulex; species Ampulex compressa. The sequence goes on from JBCFXI010000498.1 coordinate 38,989, forward strand.
AACCTGTGCTTTCTATCAAAATTACTTCTCGCATGAATTTTGAGTGACTCGATGTATCCCAAATCCAAATGTCTCCGAAACGTCAAAGCAAACATCTCATAATCAGAAACACCATAATATATCATAAAGTACTATATCGCACCGAGTGCCTTATAAAAATATAAAACACTTTACAGAAACAGCCACCAAAGTATCCCACTGACACATTTGACTACCAACCTATTCGTCCTCCACAATTTAAATCCTCCGTTTCGAGAAACCTCCATAACATTCCTGTTTTTAAATAAACTTCCATGAAACACACGCCTACATAATCTCTATCCAACGCTATCCAAATAAACGAAATATAATACACAAAACTAAAAGGTCCCTCTATAAACATATTCCTCGAATAGCAATCACCCCTGAACCCAGAGATTCTCCGTGCATAGCAGAAAAAGGCTTATGTACCACGTTCTAAAAAGTCCCTTCAGCATCCTTTTCCACGTACCTTCCTCGTATCCTGCGGTTACCACGGGAGACACCCTGTACAGCTCACGCATTAGGATTCTTTTGGCGAGTACTCACCTTCTCCTCGAGCGTCGGGCCGTTCTCCATCGCGTGCATAATGGCGTCCGAAATGCGGGTGTCCAATTGTCTGACAGCCCTCTCGGCATTCAGGCCCAGGGGATCGTTACGACCGTCGACCGCCACGACGAGCCTCTCGACCGTTTCCACGTAGCCGGACCACGCGAGATCCAGTTCAGACGCCGGCTCCGTCAGGCAACCTCTGTAACAACATTATTTTCATCCACCTGGCCTCCTGCCTGCGCCACGTACGAGGGCCTCGACGCCAGCCTCGCCATATCTGTGACGCCGCGATTTCCATTGGGAAACCCGGCCTCGTACGCGCCGGTCAATTTTTATCCTCGCCCTCTGCAAGGGGGAAATGTTATTTGGCGCGTACTTGGGGCATACGTTTGAATATTCTTGCGACTTATTTAGGGGATTTGTGATGTGCTCGGATTTGAATATGGAAGCTGGAGGTGGATTTGTGGGGGCTTGAAAGGGAATGTGGGGTATGTTTGTAGAGAGATGGGTTGTGAGGAAGCTTGGAATGGGTTTTGTAGGGTTTGACTGTTTGACGGATGCTATAGTGTTATAGATTAAGGTGGTTCGGATTTTATCGCTGATCGATTGAGAATTTGGAAGGTTCCGCGGGGGTTGGTTGTTTAATGGGGATTAGTGGATTTGTGATACTTGGATTGGAGTACTGTTGGATCAAGAGTCTGGGATAGATGACTGCTGATGGATGTTATAGTATTATAGATTTAGGGTGTTTGGATTTTATCGCTGATCGATTGAGAATTTGGAAGGTTCCGCGAGGATTTCTTGTTTAATGGAGATTGGTGGATTTGTGATATTTTGATTGGAGTGGTAATCGATAAAGAGTCTGGGATAGATTTTGTGGTGTTTGATTGGTCGATGTAAGTTACCTAAGACGCGTCTTATTGGCTAATATACTCTCGAATCGGGCCAATCGTGAGTTAGATCGTATACATCTTGTACTTTAGGCCGTGAAAAATATAACGCACAGAATACCGAGGCTAATAAAAAGCAACGCTAAATATACAGACGGCGTCTACGCAGCGGAGGACATTTCTCAAAGGCGGAGTCTCGTATCGAGAAGAATTATTCCACGGCATCGTCTTATTTTTACACGGGCTATCCTGGCTTATATCACGATCTCGCGCACGCTCTGCATAAATGCGCGAGGATTAATAAAAACAAGGGTACAGAGGAGCCGGAAAAATCCAAGCTTTAGTGTATTATATATCAGCTAGGATGTTTCGAGCAAAAAGACGCGCTTGAGTATAAAGCATATTCCACTCGGGCCTGGAGAGGATTCAACCGCGGATTCGAGTTCTCTCCTTCGTTTTTGGCCAAATTTAATGGAGAAAGGAGAATACGGCTGGATATTATAAAATCGGCCGCGTGAGATGTGGGCTTCCGCTGGAAAAGGGAGAAAAGGAAGAAGGGGGAGGTTCGCTATGTGTCGAAAGAGGAAAAATCGGGGTGTCGAGAGAGAAATGTGCTTTTGCACGGTCGATCTGGGTAAAGTTTAATTTTTCATTACAAAGAAATCCGGCGAAATCCCTTTTTTTTCACCAGATTAAAAATGGTTATCCGAAATAAAAAAAAGGTAATCACTCGTCCGTCAGAGGATAAAGAATAACCCGATCTCCGACAATTGCACGCGTTTCTATTAAAAGAGGACGTCCTTTTTCGAATTTATCAAAAGGCACTCGCCATTTCTGTACATCGTCGAGTCGAACAGAGATTTATTTCGCGCTGAGTATCGCAATCAAAATTTCGCAGGCCCAATAAAAATCGACTGTATCCGATCTGATGATCGAGGTGTTTATAAAGTAATTAGTTTTATAAAGTATTAGATAGAGCTGTTATAAAGTAAATTTAGATTTAAGAAGTGGCGAAGAATTTTATAAACTCCCTCTACCTTAAATCTAAAAAAAGGTCTTTTGGATTTTTATCAGATCGTCAAATATCTCCTGTACTGATCGCTGAATCTGCACGTTTTGACTTTTTTTTTATTACATACGATTTTTGTAAGTTCCACTGGAAAAAATCGTTTGCAGCACCTTCAGGGACGACTGTCAAAAACCAATCGAGCGATGCGACTAGACCGATGGCGAACTCGAAAAGCAAATTCTGATGGACAGCTCGTTCGCCTGTTCTAACTCGTTTACGCGAACTGTCACAGAAACTGTTAATAGCTTTCCTAACTACAATCCGTTGCGTGCCGCACGAATGAGCTAAACGCAGCCCGATTGGCCGCTGTCGCGTGTGCGCACCAAAATCAAAATTGGAGGAAGACGGACGATCGAGCGTCGTTAGTGGGAACAGCCGGTGGCGGGACTAAAAAATATACGCAACGTACGTACAAAAAGGTTCCCAGGAATGGCCAGTGAAATCCTAAACGCGAGCAATTTTTTGCCCCGCGTCGCATCGAATTTAAAAGCCGATGTACCGATCAAATGCGAATCCCATTCGACACCTATCGAGTTTTCCTAACCTCTACGCCGAATTATTTCACTGATGAACGTCGAGAAGTCGGAGGAAATACTTTGCATTTTTTCCCAAGAATCGAGGGATCGCGTATCTGTGTAATGACAGTACCCCAATCCAAGCCTCCGCGATCACAATCGAGGGCGCATTACTCGTCGTGGGAGAATCAGGTTGGAGAGAAATACGCGCACGTATAATTTCGTCGATTCCACGAACGCAAGATGCGTGCGACGATATCGGCCATTTTTTTCCAATTTTGTCCACGCCATTTCCAATTTACTTTCCACGACTTTTTCTTTAATATGACTTAGTTCGCTATCTTATACTTCATATTTTTCTTATATATATATATATATATATATATATATTTCACTTTAATTCCTAATTTAATAACCTTCAGTTATCCGAGCACCAGTTGCCAAAATGATTATTATTCCACGCAAAAATGTCGGTGTGGTCGATTAAAATTCCAACTCCACGAGACCGGAGGGAAAATAAAAATACAAAGTGTATTTAGGTGTGTTTTAGTGTTTTACGAATAGATGCTCTGTTAGAACTAGAATCACTTATGGTTCTTGGATATCGACTTTAGTTAAGGCTCATCCGTACAAAAATGCAGGCGCGCATAGCGCCAGGGACCAGAAAGTCGGGCAAAAGCCTCCGTCGGCCGAATCAAACTAATAACACGTAAGACAATTAAACTAGCCAGCCGCCGGTGATTCAGGGAGGAATAACTCGCAATTTTCCCTGGCGGCGATTAAACGCGCGGCCGATATGCAATTTAGCCCAAGGTGAATATAAACGTTCAATTACGCGGAGGCGCGAGCTATTTGATTTCGCCTTTTTAGCGCGACGCCACACAGGTCGAGCCGTTCAATTAGCCGCTGCCATCGCTCTTTCAAAGTGAAACAAATCTTTTTTGACGCATCCTCGACACGATCGTTTCTCGCAGCGCAACTTCAGCGGATGGCTCACTCTATCATGATATGTAGAGAAGATCTTTCCTTCTTCGGCTTGGAACTGTCGAATATGACTGAAGATTGAATAAGACGAATAATTCGTCTCCGATTTCTTATAAAAATTTCTCGCACTATTCAGGATGCACTTTCGGAATAAATCGACTGTTTTGTGACAACGTGAGAATGATCGTATGATTTACTTGGTACTCCCCTTTTCTCATTAATCGAACGATTGTTTGAAGTACTGAAACATGGGACAAAAGAAGGTTCCATCGCAAAAAAAATGAGTGAAAACGCGTTTTTTTCAAAATCGTATTTTCTAGGACACTGCGCAAAATTTATCCAGATTCACTTGATCGATCGGATTGAAAATTTCAGGGTATCTTTGTATTAGGCATGAATAAGGTACGATGTTTCGCGTTGATCGGCCGTTTACTCTTTTTCTATCGCCATTTTAAGACCGTCCAGTCCTCCGCCTCCCTCGAGTTCCCCGATCCCTTAAGTTTCTTGCGATTTTCCTTGTAATTATGCCTCTTCAGCGCGACGCGCTGCGAGTCGTGGGAGCGAAGCGGCGGCACCTCGTGAAAGAGAGTGCATGAGAGAGTGAGAGCGAGTGAATTAACGAATGAGACAGAGACAGTGATAAATAGATAGATAGATAAATAGATAGTGAGATAAATAGATAGATAGATAGATAGATGGATAGACAAATAGAGGAAGAGTCGTAATCCGCAAAAGTGAAAAAAGAAAAAAAACAAGAGGCCAGGAGAAATATCCTTTTACGGTTCGCCCAACGACAACGGCAGGAAAAACACGAATTTCTGCTCGGCCAGAAGTCCGGCGGCAGACTCCTGAAACCATGGCACGCGAAAGTAAGTTTAAAACTCGAGGCCAAAGTGCCGAACGTTATACATTATGAGGCCACTTATAAAAATTACTAACTTTTGCCCGAGGGAGGAGGCGGAGGGACTGCTCCGCGGTTGTGTGTATGCAAGAAAAGTTACGACAAGTTAAAGTGCCGCCTTCGAACCGCCGCTCCCGACTTTCCCGCCTTTTATATATATTTTTGTACATATATATAAATATATAAATGTATATATATATATATATATATATACACAAATATGTATGTATGTATGTATGTATGTATATATATATATTCGTTCACCATGCTTCGTCAATAACCGTGGAAAATATGTTTTCTCGAAGGAACCACGCTTATAAAAACGTTTAATTTTCCAATAATAGAGGCGAGAGGTGATCATTATCGCGCTGATGCGCGCGATAATTCGGCGAAGTGTTGGACGAACGATCATGAGCTCCCAGGAATCGCGAATTTCGCGGAAGAAATGACGACTCAATTGCGGTACGCTGTATCGAAAGAATAACGGCCTTCGTCGTTGTGGCGCGACTCGTGGAAGAATATCCTTATAACGCAAAAGAGCTCTCGTATCAATAGCACGAAGCACGGAGAAATATCCTTAGAAGGCAAAGCATCTTTCGTATTTGTAATCACGAGGGATTGATCGATCCGACCAAGGAACGAATACGCCTCGAAAGAATGTCTCTCTCGTTCCATATCGAAAGCGATTAATCGACATGATCGAATATTTTCTTCGCCTCGGTTTCGAAGCGGTATCAAATATTCGTTTCTCGAATGTTTTCAAAAACCATATATATAAATATATAAATATATAAATATATAAAAACCATATATATAAAACTACTTTTAAACCTTACAATATTAATATACTGTCCAAATATATTATACCACAGAAATTCTAGTAATAAAAAAAAATCATAACCCAAGCTGGATAAACCTTCTTCACTCCTTCCAGCATTTTCCAAGAAAACACGTTCCACAGTCACTCGCCTATCCCTCCCAAAAAAAAGAAAAAACTCGCGAACGCGAATACCTAAATCCAAAATATCGCGTTACCAATCGATTCTAGGAGCCAGGAGGAAGGAGCCCAAGAGCGAAACAAGGCTCCGAATCGGTCGACCGTAGGTGGTCATTCGAAAAGTCAAAAAGATAGATTCCTCGGAGGCAGAATAGAAATAGCCTGTCGCGCGCGGCAGGGGAATAAACAGGATCGATGGACGAAACGAGGCACCATTTCTGGCGGAAAACGGGTTTCGTATAACGGTCCAGAGGAGCGGCCGGATGGTTACAAACGACAAACGGATCAAAGAGACCGTGAGGTTCGGTAGTTACATGGAAAACTTATTCGTTACGGCGGGCAAAACCGCCAGAGATGCGCTGTAACCAAATAGCCGGAACAGATGCGGAATAGACGGAAAAAGCAATTGGCACTGGCGGAAGAGCGTATTCCAATTTTGAGTATGTTCCAATTTCTCCCCTCGAGCGGCCACTCGCGCGCGAGACTCGATGGCGATAAAAACTGTGCAAAGTAAAGCCGAGAATGCTGTCGCGCCAATGGCGACGATGGAATAAAAGCCAGACGGAGGAAAATCAAAACTCGATCCTGCGAAGATCGGCGAGATGGACGAGAATCTGCTCGTAGTCGGATTATACGATCGTATCTAAACCCAGAGCGAAGAAACGACCCGTATTTTTCGCGAATCCCACGAAACCTTCGCAGAATCCTTCAAGATTAATTACCTTCTAATGAAAAAACGATGAATCGATCCAATAACAATTACCATTATCGCTATATCTCGATAGAAGAAACAGTGATCGGCGATAATCTCGATACATTATCGTTTAATATTTGATATATTTATATATTTTATATTTTACATATTTAATATTATCGTTTAAATATATATATCAAAGATAACTTGCGAGGAGCACAATTTCGAAAGCACTTAAACAAAGATGCCGATAAATATAGAATCGCAAGACCACCACAATGCAGCGCTTCTAAATATATTCTGGGAGGCATTTTCAAGGGAGCTTACTCATCCTGAAAAAAAATGTGCCTCTAAGTTTCGAACCAACCCCCAAACTTTCGACAATTTCTCAATGTTCCCCACCGATGCTCTCGCGAATAAACTTGCGCCAGTAAACTCCTGCCTTTATCCGCTCCGTAAAAATACCCCTCGAAGGGCTCTCGGTGTATGCGCGCTGCGGGAGGGAATAATTTTTGAAAAATTCGAAGGCGCAAAGTTGAATGACCCGCGCGCTGCCCAAGACACGCGATATAAAAACGGTCACGAACGTTGCTTCGTGGAAGTTTAACGAGGCTCGTTTCTTCATACGTCCATTTTTTTTCCGTCTAATCGGCTAATTGTTGCCCTCGTTCGCCACAACGACGAGCGAGACGTTGGTAAGAAAATCGCACCGAATTAAAGACAGGAGTTTCGCGTAGTCGAGGCGCTATTGTGAAATCGGGGGAAAAATGCGCGTTGGATAGAAAAGTTGGAGGAAGCTGGAAAGCGAGTAATTCGAACGTATTCTCTATTCGAGTTTATCGTCTCGATGCTCTCGTTATCGTCCATGATCAGATCAGGGATGCACGCGTGACGTAGCTCTCGCGAGGGCAGATCTGCTGGCCAACGCGCACCGACTAATTTCGGTTTACTTTTACCTTTTAGTCAACAGTTGCATAAGCCACGTTACTCGATCTCCGGCGGGCACTCGACGAAACGTAAACCGTGGGAAGAGTCGCGCGTAATTCGATATTACAAGATCTCAGTATTACAAGATATTACAAGAGTCGAAGAGCCGGTACGAAGGTTTCTTAAAAGAATGTGACTATCGTGTACGTTAGGAATTCCGAATCTCCTTTCGCATACTTGTATTTAAGGCAAGTCGTGAATATAGTCTCTATTACAACTAGACGGAGAAATTATTAAGCGTGAAAGGTGATTGCCTACTAAAACCATATTCACGAGTCCTCTTAGAAGGTAACTATATTTTCGGCAAGTGCAGAAATAACCAGGAAAAGTATCATCGCGAAAATAACAAGGATCTTGTCTTTTTTTAAAATGGATCTTCAGTTTTCGGTTAACAACTTTAAGTAAATCAGTTAATAATAAATTCAGTTGATAATTAAAATTGATCAACAGATTAGAAATATACTTCGTAATAATAGCACAGTCTACGCGTATTATTCAGCTAATAATTAAAATTTATTAAGAGATTAGAAATATACTTCGCAACAATCGCGCAGTTTGCAAATATTATTTATCCCCATTAACACTGATTCCATCGCTACGTCGTTTTTCCCGGCTAAAATAAGCGCGATAATCGAGGTATTCCCGTACAGGAGCAGCTATAAAGGGAAAGCGTGAATGCGTATCTCGTATATTAGGAGGATTCCAGGAACCGAGAAGGGGCACAATGAAATCACCGGCCACGCGGCGTGGCTTTAACTCAAAACGCATTCTGGTTCACACCCACGTGCGCTGGATATATTTATCGGCCGAGTGAGTGATTTCGACGATGCCGTTGGATCTACACAGGCGCACAATAAAGCCGCGAAAGATACATACCGACCTCGGCAACCCAGAAACACGACCGAGAACACATCTCTCGCCCGTATTTGCGATCCGCATCACGGCATAAAGCGTTCCTTCTACGTCGACTCCGTGCGGAAATGGAATTCTACGGAAGGTTAACAATTTCCAAGACGTTTTTCCCGGCTCGAGCGATAATTCGAGGGAATATCCGGTATTTAGAAATCTCGATGGTCGCGCGTCGAGATGAAATGTCGGAGGAAAAGTGGATCGAGTGTGGAAGCTCCGCACAGGAATAAAATAGAGATGAGTGGTAGTAATATTCCTTCATTTTGTACGATTTGTAAGTACGCGTTAGTTAAACAGACGTTTATGAAAGAGTGCTGGATACACTGTACGAGCATTTATATTTCTTTTTTCTACCAAGATTCGTATCTGTATGAGGAATTTTTTGAAATCCCATCCAAGGAACGACGAGCCAGCTGGAACTACCGCTTAACTCTTTAAGGCAAGGTGGGATTGAAAGTGTCCCACCTTTTCGACGTATTTCACGGCACGGTGGGACATTTTTAGTCCCACCTCGAAATCTTGCGGTAGCTGCACGTTCATAGGTTTATATTTCGTCTTATTTTAGTCAAGCAGTTGGTAATATCTTCGAACAATGTTACAAATGTATTCCTCGTCTTGGCAATCGTGCGTTATGTTTGTACACGATGTTGTACCTTTATTAATAAGAGTATACCAATTGCGTTTCGTTTAAAACCCGACAAGATTCCTGCGCAACGTGGAGTCTATTGTTGATCCGAAATCCTGTGCCTCAAGGAGCTAAACCGGCGAGTAGCTTCGCGCGACGTTTCTATAACTTGGAGACTTTCGCGTAATGGAAAATGCTCGAGACCGTCCTGCGTGGATCTTCCGTGCTCCAACCTATGTCCATTTAAAATGTTACCGCGTTGAGCGCACATCTGCATATGCATATATCCATTTTCTCAGAAGCTGGAACGCGCCTGGCGATGTTGGATAATGCGCCGCGCCTAGGATTGGACCGATAAACGCGACGAGTTTTTATCCAAGAATTCATAAAGACCGAGAGAGCGAGTCGGTTTCAGCGACATACATTACGATCGGACGGTTTGCATTTATCGCTCGATTCAGGGATTTCGATGATCTCCTGTATATTCATTGGCCAGTACGAGCGACGAACAAGCGGCAATACGTTCCATAGGTATGCATAATGCATAGACGCGTCCAATTTGTCTTCTAACTTCCGAGAACCGACACACTTTTCTTTCCTTCCTTCGTCCTCCCTTTTTTTTTTCTCCCCTCCTTCCTTTTTCCTTCGTTCCTTTTTTCCCCTTTTTCCCTTTCGTTATACGCCTCGCCGTGAATATGCAATTCGGCCGTACAAGTGTATCCGTTTATCTCGAAGGAAACAAAATGACTGCGCGGCCTGGCAAGGTATTTTGCCCCGCTGTGCAACAAAGTTCGGAGAAAAACTTTTCCCAATTCCATTGAAATTGTTACGGAGTTTTCTCCATTCGATGCACGACGCCCGCTTTAAATGTTCCGTTTAATCGCGCCCATTCTTGCCGCTGCTGTTTGCTACTTGATTAAACCGTTTGGACGATGCAACGGGCCCGGCTACTGGCGCATGCCTGGACCAACGAGCGAGCGTACGGATCGCGATCCTGGCGCTACGCTCTACGTGCTTCACTTGCGAAAGCGGCGATATCACGGCTCGCGCGATTTCTTTATTTTTTCTATCGATCGATTAAATAGCTGGCGGAGCAAGTGCTCGAAGCAAGGGTGAGAAGATTTTGTATCCTTTTTATATAGTCAAGAGGAATTATACGGACTTTAGTAGATTTATGAAAAATACTTCGAGAGAGTATTCGAACTTTCTCAAAAATCATAAATATACAGACGACGAATACCAAAAAAATGCGATCTGCGTTATAAAAAGCCAAGTGTACCACATATAGAACCGTCATCAATATTGAACAGAGAACATCAATATTAGGATGAAAAGATTTTGTACTCTTTTTCTATAGTCGAGTAGTAATTACACAGACTTCGCTAGATTTCCAAAAAAAATACCTCGAGGGAGTATTTAAACTTTCTCAAAACTCATAAATACACAGACGAGTAGGAAAAAAAATCGCCATCTGCGTCATAAAAACCCAAGCGTACCACACACAGAACCGTGGGTCGAACAATCGAAAGGGGCGATCAATGAATCGAATCAATATCGGGGAAGTAATGGAATGAAGGCGGGGATGAGCCGCGGCGGGAAAAAGGCTGGTTAGGTGGATTAAGCTGCTAAGCGAGGAATTCCGGTGAATACACGGGAGACACGGGTCAACGAATCATCGGAGACGATAAAGGAAAGTGAAAGCCGGCTAAGCCGAAGTGGAATATATTGCGGCGGGCCGAAGCTCCGAGCGGAGGAAGGGCGGGGACAAAAGAACTCGGCGCAAAAGCTGCGAGACGCGAAGGAATTTTAAATAGCCGCAGATCCCCGTAACGGAAGTAACAATGCGCTTCGAGATAAATCGCCCTGCATTGACGCGAGCCAGGGAGACTCTGAAATGCCGTAGGAAAGCCAGGGTGGAGGACAAACTGGGATGAATTAAGGAAAGTTTCGTTCCTTAAGGGGAGCGAAAAGCGGCGCGGACGAAGCGTAACGCTCCTCGCGGTGCGCAGGAGACATATTGGGCCGGCATAAAAGATTCTCGATCAGAAATTCTGTCCTTTCGTAAATTCAAATTCCGACTTTTGGAATTCGAAAGTGCACGGCGACTCGCTCTAAAGTTAAAGCCCCCGCGCCTCGGGCTTCCATATAAACGGCCATAAATTGCCCACGGTGACTTTATACGAGGAGCGAAATGCGCGGGACATTTTGCCCGGGTAGCGAGTAAATCTCGAATTAAATACGCGATAATAATTCAGCGCGGGTAAGAAAAGTGTGCTGCGCGCGATATATGCTAAGGACCATTCTCGTCCTGTATCCTGAGTATATCCGATATTCGAGAATTAGTTTAATGGTACTGAATATCGATCGCGATAATACGGATTGTATCGATTGGCGGAGGAAACAGGAAACGAGCATAGATCGAGGATAACGATGATCCATATTCCGCGAGGAAATCGCAAAATATCTCAAAAAAACCTCAAAATTATCGATCAGTAAAATATAACAGAAATCCATGCTCTCCAATAACTCCACGTCTCCAGTCGAGTATTATTAAAAAACAGGAACAAACATCGATCGCGGATGTTAATAATCCATATTCCACGAAAAAGTCGTAAAAAATCTCAAAAAAACCTCAAAATTATCGATCAGTAAAATATAACAGAAATCCATGCTATCCAATAACTCGACATCCCCATTCGAGTATTACATAAAAAAAAACTTCAACTCTCACCACGCCTCTCTCTAAAGACAAATAAAAATATACCTAATATACACAAATATACCCAAAAAGTCCACTCCTAGGATTTAACGTTAAATTAACATTAAAGAGAAAACACCCCCCGTCTACGATACGTCCCGAAAAAACTCGCGGCAAAAATCTTCGATGGACACACTCGCAAGCAGGATCGGAGCGCGCAGCGATCCGGAGGGACCGTGGGTTGCAGAGGGTCAAGGTCCGCCGCGAACTCGACTAATCGAGGAGCCGCCATGATGCCGATAAATCATGTTCCCTCACCTCATGACGTTCGTGCAGAACCCGCTGCACGGCCTGACCGCGGTGCCGATGCCCTTGCACCTTGGACAATAGGTCATCCTCAGGAGGGCGCCGTAGCAGGACTCCTGCTGGGGGCTTGTGCCGGAAAACAGGACACTGTCGGTCCTGTCCAGGACCGTCTTGCCGAGGGTGAGCGCCTGGACCAGGACCCTGGTCGCCTCCAGGCTCTTGCTGACCGACTTCGAGATCTGCTTGGGTATGTCGCCAAAGGGCTGGATCTCCTCCATCCTCTCGTAGAGGCAGGCCTTGAATTTCTCGGTGAAGTCCTGCTCGTACTGGCCAGGATTGACCGCGTGGTGGTAGGCGATGGGGAAGAGCTTGGTGAAGAACTCGACGAAGCGCTCCTGGAGCATGTCCCTGGTGAGAGGCTGCTGCAGGGTGTCCGGCGTGTTGCTGAGCGACACGTACTCCACCATCGCGCGGTACAGGGCCTTGATGGAGGGCCTGCTGAGCACCGCCATCGTACGGTACACCTGGTCGAAGAGGGTCAGGGTCTTGTTCTCCGATTGCCTCGCCAGCAACGTCACGGTCTCTGAAAACGACACCGGGGCTTGTTAGCGACTTGGTTTGTCCGGGTTACCGATGAGCAGTGCCGGATTCTGGTTAAATTATGGTCGAAGGTAAAGATATTTTCTTTTTCCGCTGAGAAGTATCACGGATGAAATTAAAAAAATGATTTGACTCTTAAGAAATATTTTTTGTTCCTTTTGAGTATCCGTGAATCGTATTGCGTTTATTAATTGTGTTGGTATTATCTTAATAAAGTATTCGTTTTGTCCATGTTTCTGGGAAAATTCGTAATTGTGCGATGTTCTACTGTAAGATGAAGTATCTGTAACGCGTGCGGAATGAGAGTATATTATTTTTTATGAAAGTCTGTATTTATGGAAAAACAATTTTTGGTGCTTTGGAGATTATACGATTTGATTCGTCAGGCATCAGAAATTATCAGAGTGACTATAATACTTGATACGATATTTGGTTGATTATAATAATTCATAATTCCTCGGCCTGGGAGGACTATTGGAGCTTTTTAAAAGAAGAAAGATCCTAGCGGTTACGGTAACAGCAGGTCGATCGTAAAGCTACTGCGGTAAACGTAACAAGTTCGCCGAAGTAACCAGAAATTCTAAAAGTGGAAGGACTTTATGGTCTATAGCGGCACATCGGTCGTAAAAGCGGTCTAACAATGGTAACAGGAGAATTCAATGGGATAACTCGCATTTATCTACGTAAACTAATTTCGTACTCTCGGCAACTGGATTTTCCGAGACAATAGAACAAGTTAAGAAGCGAATAAATTTAATTATCCATAAACCAAAGTCGCACTCTCCACGGAGAAAGCTTTGAGGCTTTCGAGAGTTCTTCGATCCTTCCTTCGCGACCGTAAAAAATAATCACGGAAACTCGAAGCGCTATTTACACGCATTTATTCCTAATAATATATTTACGTACTAAATAACATTATAAATGTACGGTTAAAAAACAGAAATTACGGATATAAAGTTAAAAATAAATACAAGTTGAAATTTAGACTTGGATAATTCTATCGTAATTTCAATTTCAAAAATCATTAACATAATTTAATCACAGCTTCTTAATAGATCGAAAGTCTTGCTAGGATAAGTTCTAGTCGTAAAAGACGACCAAGACACGACGTGATTTAGCCATGGTAACGTGGCACCTGCGGATTCTACGGTCGATCCAAATCGAAGCTCGTGTATCACCACCGGAGCGGTTATAATCGCGGAACAAGAGTTTAATTCGTGGTCACCGGAGTAATGAAGGGAGATTTGCTCGTGACTACTTCAGCCTAACCGCGACATTGGATTGCGAGCATACTGGACGTCGAGCGAAACGTACGGAAGTCCGAAGGTCCGAAGACCGCACCAAAAACTCTGGCTCCATTGATCTTTACTCGGAAACACAAATGTCGCCGCATCCTAGATATAACAGAACCGTACAATTTTTCTCTCGTCTTCTTTTTCTTATACAATTTTCTTATTCAACAGTACAACCACTTTTATCACTATTCCTATCGCGTTTTCTTCGAAAAATTGTAGAATTTTCAGACGCGCTCATTTCTGAGATTCTTCGTGATTTTCTTGCTACTTAAAGATCGACAAATAAATGTATCGACACTGTTTCTTCGTCCTCTTTTTCTTTAAGGATATATTTAGTACATATAAACGTGTCTGAAAAATGGCTAGTAGGAATAGTGTTAAATTATTTTATATTCTCAGTACAGCCACAAGAAGGAAGATACGATCTCAAAAGCGTTCGAAGCTCGCTTTCGAAACTCGAAAATTCTACATCGAAAGTAGCTCGACATCTTATAATTCACCATCACGATCGCAGACCGACAAACCTAGATCTTAAAACACACCCTAAACATCCAGCACAACCTACATCGACGAGATACGCCCTAATCGAATGACATCGAAATTCCAGGCATCCCCCAAGTTTAACAAGCCCGATAGAAGAGCAGCGGACGAGCTATGGAGCGACGTACGAGCTCTCGAGTTTCTTACTCCGCTCCCTCGTATCGAGAGTCACTCCGTCCGCGAGGGTCTTAAAGCAAGTTTTTACATATCGAGTTTTACAGCGCCGGCTCCGAGTATTATTTGATCAAACCGCATACCCATCTCTACCCTCGTCCCGCTTCCAGGCCGTCCCCCGGCATTCGTGAAAGAAAGAGAAAGAGAGGACTTCGGCATTCCTCCCGACGGTCATTTTATTTTAGCGCCACCGTGTGGGAGAGAGGCCCACCTCCCCTCCTCCCCCCTCCAGCCCCTGATACCACCTATTCCTCCGCTTCCTCGGCCTCCTCTGCCTCTCCAACTGTTCCGCTGTTTCCTCGCCTTCCTCCTCTTCCACGCTCCTCTCTCCCTGCCTCGCTCTCTCCCTCTCTCTCTCTCTCTCTTTCTCTCCCCCTTACCACCCTGCTTCGGACCAGAGGCCGATGAACGGCGGTCGGTGGGGTGCCGCTGACCAGGAGGGGGTGCAGAAGGTACGTGGGAACTGTACCACGACGCAGCCTCGTCCCTGGACCCGCCTCGGACCGGTGAAATTTTAATGACCCCCAGGGAATAGACGTTTCCCTTCTTGACACTGCCAGGCTTTTGGCCCTGCTCCCCTCCTCCTCCCCCCCACTGGCCTTCCCCCTTGCCCTCAGGGCCGACTTCTTGGGACGCGTGCGGTGGGTGCATGTGCGCTGAAGGGCTGGTTCGATTATTGGGAATTTTATTGGTTTTCTGGGTTTATGGAATTTATTGTTTCGTTAAGGTGGTTATTTTTTTTTATTGAGGGGGTTGCTTTAAGGAGAGGTGAGAGTTGTGAGGAACGTTTGGGTGATTGGGCGTTTGATGAGTTGAAGAGGGTGGGTGGTGTTTGTCTCGTGGGATGTTAGGATAAAGGGGTGGGATGGAGGTTGATTAACACCAGCAATTTTCCAAATGTATTTAGATGTACTAAATATATCCTTGAAGAAAAAGAAGACAATGGAAACATGTCGATAGATCGATTTATCGATCCGTACGCTGCGAGGAAATCATGAAAAACCTCAGAAGTGACCGCGGCTTAAATTTATATAATTTTTCAAAAAGATCACTCACCGGTCGTTTGACCGGTCGTGGTAGAAATAGTGTTAGGACGAATGCGTGTCTGTTGGTAAGTAGTATTCGTACCTGTTGCGAAAGAATGGAATTTAATGTTTCTTTGGAGTGTGTTGTTTTGGAAGCTAAGGGTGCCTTGTAAAATAAGTAATGATATCTCTGATATCAACCTTTATTATTGTTCAGTATTTAAATCGTCAATAGTTATTATTTATCATTGAGAAGTCTGTTACCAACTCCTATTGGCTGTTTAGCTTTGCGAGGAGCACGGCCATTGGTCGAAACGTTGGCCCCCCGCGACGAATACGAGCCCTTGTTATGAAGGTTCCGCGATATACCGTATCGATTATTCCCAGTGGTTTCGATTATCGAGATCCATCGACGATGCGGCGGCGCGTCCCTCGGCTCATGGATATCTAATGCCGTCGATGAGTTCGAACCGCTCTGAGCCTCGAGTGGCTCTCTCGGCTTTGCCAGGGATGGTTTACAGAAGGGTATGGGTTAATGTCGCTGTCCTTTGCGCGAAATTTCGCCACTGATATTAGGAGAGGCCAGAGTTACTTATCGCTCCCGTGGATAGGTGCGTGCCGGCTTGCGGATCAGGCTTTGATCCTCCATCGAGATGGAGAAGATAAAACTCCAAATTTGCACGCAAAAGGCAGAGCTCTGTATTGAATTCGAAGGCGACGAGGAAATATCGAACGACCAATTCCATATTTTCGTAATGTCTTTAATCGAAAGTCAGGGTATTTAGGATGGAATAAATTCCGATTAGGTTCGAATAAAATCCCGCGGCAGGATGGAAGGCAGAATAACGGTATCCATTATTATTCGAGAATTTCTTTGACAAAATAAGAATAGCTGTACTCGAGACGTGTCGGTAAATGCCACTGTGTCAGGTCAATCTCTACACAAGACTGCAAAGCGTAGAGTTGGAAATGGAGAATAGCCTGAATCTGGTCCTTTGTTCGCTTTGCAAGCTGCTTTCCTGCTGCATATATCCAATCTCTTTCTTCTGCTCCGTCTTCCTTATTCATAATCCCTGTACGAATTCCACTCCTGATTCGATGGTTTCGCCTCATTTCTTATATACGATGAAGACGGTAAGATTATTATACTCTTCGTGCAGGAATTGCATTACAGATATTCCGATAATCCGTTCAACTCGTTTCATAAGCCCCGGTGTATTTCGATGGCTGAGCAATATTTAAATATCAAGAGATCCGGAGTAAGGATATAAAACTATATCGAATCTCCGCGATTCTCTTCGTTGTCGCAAAATGAAATTCTCGAGAATAGAATATTTGTCTCCCTGGTGCAATATTAAGCTCATCCTTCGAGCGGATGATACGATGATCAAAATACAATTAGCTCTTCAACCACTGAAATAGAATATCGTTTATATATATATATGTGCTTTTTTAGTCTTTCTTCGAATCCGAAATGTTATCCAATTGTGGAAGAATCAGAACTAAATTAACGCGACGTATCTTCTCGGTAGGAATTTCATTGTCCTTACGTAAAATGGGGCGATCAATTATTCCGATCGCAAAAAGTCCGTTCTGAACGATTGATTTCAAGTTTCGTAATTACGACCTAAATTGCTCCAATTTTGTTTTAGCACGTTCCCGACGATGCATTGCCCATTTCCCAGTTAAACCGAGGTTACGTATGCGTGACGGCGATAATATTCCATTTTATATCCATGAAACAACCGAAGCGTATCTTATCGCCGAGGTACGCAGCCTGCAATTCAAATTATGCATTTTGAAGTCACCGTTTTAAAATAGCTCAACGGTAGTAAAATAAAAAACGCGACGTACTTCTTTTTTTTTTCGTTCGCTACACAAGGCTTCGCGAAGCGTTATTTTTCCCCGAAAAGTACGTCGAATTTTGATAAAAAAAAAAATCAAAAAGGACGCGACGCGATGTCGAGGCTGGCGTACGGTTTTTAGAATATTTGCGCCAAAGTTTAGCCGTTAATGCACGAGGACAAATGAAATCAGGACTGCTCGTATAAACAGGCCTTTAGACTAAACCTCTTAGCATAATTTAGTAAAGCGCCTAACAAGGGCTCTAACGGGCTCTTCCATAGCCTTTATCTACACCTATTGTCCTTAAACTCCCTTCCTCACTCTCGTCCAAACTCGCCATTCGGTCTTAATTCCATAACCTTGTACATTTCCCTATGACGTCAGAAGACTTCTCGAAACATCCACAAAATGGTGGTTCGGAACCAAACACAAAATGGTGCTAGGCCAAATGACCTTAGCGGTCGTTGCCAAAGGATGAATGAAAAAAAAAAACATCCACAAAAATTCGTCCTTGTATCCGCATCGTACATCTCCACTTTATCATCTTCATTCACCTTTAGCGGAATTAACGAAATTCTCGTCGCAGTTCTCCTCGTTACCTCCTACTCTAAGCTCTTGAAGAATACAACCAACCGAAATTAACGTCATCGCAATTCGAAGCAAACTTCAACGACACCGCCGTGCGGACGCGATAAAAGGGAAGCATCGAGGAGCTTCGAGCTTTGGTCTCGCCGAAAAAGCAGATGAAGATAAGGCAGGTGCGCGGACCCAGGGCAGAAACTTTGGATTTTGTCTTCCGCGCGAAGTAGGCATTCTCCCTCCTTCCATTTTCCTTTCCTTTCCTTTTTTCTCCTTTCTTTTTTTTTTTTTTTCTTCCATCGTGGGACCTCGAGTGCGGTGCTCGTGCTTAATTATGGATGGATACGCAAAATAAAGAAGGAGAAAAAAGAGGAGGAGAGGAGAGTAAGGTAAGAGGAGAGCGCCGCTTTGAGAGTTCGGCGAGATCCTCGTATACGTTTCGAGTGGCCGTTGAAGAGCACTGAACGCCTCCACTCAAGTATGAGAGAATGATCGTAACCGAAATAATCCCCCGGCCGTTGACAGGGGCGATGACATCGCGGCGCGGTTCATCATCGTCGATTGATGCGAACATAATTAACGCAATTCCTACCGCTAATAAACGCGCTCAAAGCGAGTCAAGCGGCCGACAATCGGGGATTGGCGGGTAATAGAATTCCGCTTTAATTCCGGGATCAATTTTTGAGCATTTGGAATAATCGTTTACGCGCGCGGCTCTGGACGAAAGTGCGCGCGAGATCGAACAGGCGGATCTGCTGCTCGATGTCGAGTGGTTTGGATAGGTCATTTTATTTAATTCCGTTTTTTTTTTTTTTTATATAAATAAAGAAGAAATTAAAAATTCCTTCGTAATGTAGATAAAGTTATTTATTTGGTTTCCATAACGTTGAAGAGCCTTGTAGTATTTTTTGGGGGATATAATAAAAACCACGTGAAATAACAATGTCGATTCCCGTGGATCGTCCGCCGCGCACCGGTACTCAATTTATTTCAATCGACAAAATAAAGGACGAAATGGGTATTTTAGAAAAAAAAAAAGTTTTGAGAGTATTGAGCGATGAAATAAAAAAAAAAACTCCTCTTAAATAAAGAGCGTGTGGCGGCCGTAGGTACGAGTGATCGTTAACTTTGGGCATCGAATCAATGCAATTTCCCGGCCATAGCCGATCAAAAATCGATGCTCGCGGGGCCAAGTTGAAAAGGCATTTTGCGAACGATGTCCTTTCCGTTCCAATATCATCGTCGAGCTTTTTTCCGATAACGTTCCGCAACGATCATAAAATTAACGGGATTAAATCTGGATTATTAAGAGAGTTTTACCAGCAGCGAATCGGGCATTATCGATGATAATCCTGCGCTATGATCAGAAATTACCGCGGGAATTACTTCACGGTTCGAACCTCGTATTGCGGCGGGAGGATTTTTGTCCGCGCGGAGATATTCGTACAAAGCCGCTTGTGAATTAAAAGATAATAGAAACGATGGATTAAACGTCGAACGTGTCGGCGGAGGAGGGTTTTTTCGCGAATCCTTCGGTTCGATCGTGAGCGCCGCTGGGATTAACGTAATAAATATACGCGATTATTTGCTCGAAACAGAGTTTCGCATGATACCTCCGATACTATAGGAAGGTAATTATTTAATCAGAATTATTTTAATATCAGTTACACGAAAAACACATCGACATCTGTCCTCCTCGAGTTGCGAAACGGAAGCATATCGATGCCACTCCCTGGTATATCCATTGACAAACTTCACATTTTAGGTAATATTAAAATCCCCTAGATGCAAAAACTACTATTCCCACCAGTATCGAAAAGTGCCTCGAACGCAAGCCTCGAAAAATCTGCAATGTTACGCGAAACCTTTTTTCTCATTTGGATATATGAAAATTCGGTGCAACGGATTAAGCGAAGCGATTTTTAGGCCCGCCATATTTTTTTGCCCCTCGTCGAAAATCCCAGCGGACGCAACGCGATGTCTCAAGCGTAAAGAGTTAATCCCGGACAGGCGAGGGGGGCCTCTTCTGAATGGCGGCAGGGACGAATTTTGGCAATCTTCCTGGGCGTTTCGATAGCGGGGGAAAAAAAAAAGGCGAAGGAGAAATATCAATGAAGCCAAAGGGAGACGCGTGTCCGCGGGCTTATAAACACAGCGCGATACGGAGGAAGTGCGTTTTTCGCGGTATCGAAAATAGAACCGGCCAGCTTGAAATCTAGACGCCAGGTTGCCGAGGCAACGACACGTGCGAGCATGACTTTTCTCTCTCTCTCTCTCTCCCCCTCGTAGCTCTTCGCCTTTTCTCCTCCTTCCTCTTTCCTCCTCGCTCCAACACATTCACTCTATCTCTCTCGCTCCCCCTGTACGCACGCTTCTGCTCCTTGTTTAACCTCCTAGTTTCTCCTCCGCCCCCTCGTTCCGTCTCACTCGCACACCGTCTCCCCTTCTCCTCCTTCCATTGGCCGCACGTTTCCCCTCCTTGTCCAACCTCGTGTTTTCTCTATATCCCCCCCCCCCTCTCTCTCGCTCTGCATTCCTCCACCAGCTTCCCCATATCTCCCTCTCACTCTCTCTCGCAGAGTCTCTCCATTCTCGTCTCACCCTTCCGCAGTTTCCCTCTCGTCCTCCTCCCCCTCGCGGAATTACTATACAACGTTGAATATAGTCGGCGGCTGGTATAGAGCCGGGCGTAAAGTCTCGCGGTGCGAATTTCGCGGAGAAACGCGATATAACGAGGCTAGGTGTACAACGCGAATCCCTCGTGGCGCTTTCGGATTCGGTCGAGCCTCGCGCACGCACATCGCTCTGCTTTTTTACCCCTTCTATGGCCCTACCTTGAGTACGGCTCGAGATTGCTTATACTTCCCATCGACGGTTCGCGATTGTCGTCGTGCGCGTGGACCGAGTACGTCATCGACTCACGAAACTCACTATGTATACTGCTAGATATAGAATCGCGAGAAAAATGATGAGAGATATAGGTTATTGGAAACATTTTTTGGAGCAAATTCCATGGATCGCGCAGCGAATTGTACGAGGTATAATTTGAATATAACCTGAATCCGAGATTCTTGGTGTAGAACGAGTTAAATTACTTGGATCTCAAAGGGTAAACTTCGAAGGAACAATGGAGATGCGACCGTGAAAATCCGTTAATCATTTCTGCGCTTTTGTTCTCGGCGATTATCCCTAGGCTACGAAACAACAGCCAAGGCCGAACCTCGCCTTTTATGACGCACATTTCAGGTACGCGCGTATGCGGTTTCGTGGTGCGGTGCTCGAACCGGAGTCGTGAAACTTTGGAAAAGCTGATCGTAAATCGCTCTGGTACGAAACGAGTTTTTGCGCGGAGTGAAATAGTAATAAATATTTGATCGGATACGCTACAACAGCTTGCAGCTGTTTTTCCATTTCGTCCACCCTACAATTTCCATGCAATTTTAATACGAAACTTAGCGTGGAAAACGTTCATCGATTCCCCGATCGACGAGCTTCCTACTTAAGGCGAGCCTCCAATCCCCCGCCCTTTCACGTTCCACGTCAGATTCCGTGTAATTAAGAATGTCCAGAGGATCGATCGATATCAAGAATCTAAAGGAAACCAAGCGCGCAACCTGCAAAGGTAAACGACAAATTCACCTTGATCGAGAAATAGTGTAAACTCTATCAACCTCAAAAGGCGAAGGAGCAAAGATAAACCCACCTTAAAAAATCCAAGAAATGAAAGTAACTCGAGAACCAATAAATCAAATACAACGTAATCAACGCTTGCAAGAACCGAAGACACTTCCGATCGATCTTCCAACTTTCCTCAAGACCCTGGTTACAAATTCTAAACAAGCCCAAAAGCGTAGAAATTTCGTTTATCCCTCGAATTCCAGATGAACGAAGCATAGAATTAACGCGGCCGACGTGTTTCAAAACGTGTTCCCTCCTAAGAATTCCAGGCGAACCTTCTGTCCGTAGGCTCCCTTGTCACGTTCCATCGTGATTTGCGAGCCGGCGATCGTATCGGGGCTCTAATTATCAGCCCTGGCCGCGCGGCGATGCGCTTCTAAGCATAAGTTTCGAGGGTTTTTACGGGTGGGCGCTTTAATGGGGTAATAGATACCGGTAAGGGATATTCGCTCGGGCACAAAGTTGGCCAAGATACGCGGGGGAAACGCGATACAAGGGAGACGGTGGGTACATACCGCAAGATCGGTGAGGTTTGCCTGGGAGAGACAGAGGCGTGACCGTATCCTATGTACGAGTGCCCACGCTCCCGCAAGGGTACAAGCTTATTAGACAATACCCTCCTCGCTCTTGGCATGCGAGAATGCAAAACGCATTCGAGAGGGCTATACAGGGTGTGTTGTTTCTTAACCCTCCACGAACGACGCGTAGCTCGTAGCTCGAGTTTACTTTCGAGCTCAAACCTGCGATCGAACAGTAATCTCCATCTAATTCCATGTATTCCTTTCCAGCCCAAATAGATATTTTTTAGTAAGAAAATTAACCGCTCTCGAGAGGTGCCTCTTAGTCGCCACTTGGTTTTACGTGATAATTCGAGGGATAACGATGTTTATATTTGAAAGGTTGAATTGTGTCTGAAATTATTTTAAGTTGGCTGTAAGAAATTCGCAAAAAGGCGGGAAGTGATCTTGAGAAGCTGGTTCACCTGAGATAAAAAGGCCTCGAGTATCGAGGGTTCGATGTTGAGAGAAAATAAACTAGAGGTACTTGATTAGTGGAAGCAGATTATACGAATGATGCCAAATAATGTGAAGTTGAACGGAGGAGGGTACGAATTGATCGACGATCAAGGGCCTTTCGGTTTGCAATAATCTTCGTATCTGGAAGGAAACAATGGCTTGGCGTAGGACAAGCTGCAGAAATGGAACGTCGCTTTGAAGTCATGATGGATGGCGGAAGGTTAACAAGTGGTCGACTCGACTTCAAAGATCGAGAACGGCGATGAAAATTTTTATAAACGCGCGTCTGCACGGATACGCTCTGTCCCGGCCTCGCGATGCTCGCTTTGCAACCAACGCTCCGGGTTGAGGACGATAAATATGAAAATACAATTGCACGTGAAATTTATCGTTAGATACGGCGGTTGAGCATTAATATTGCTCGCGCGTACCGATTAGAAAAGCCCGCGCCGTGAAAAAGGATAACTGTATATAGGTATACAAAACTCAGGGAAATTCGTTATGGTCGCCCGAGCATTTGAAATATGTAAGCCAGCGCAATGATATAGAGCCATGCTGTAGCCACTATCCAGTTGTGTTCTGTCCGCATAAATCGGTATTAATTCGAGTTAAAAAAGGCCGATACGACAAATATCACGATCGATGGAGAAAGAATCGTAATACATTCCATGCGAATCGAGATTTAAATGACTCTCGAGTAATTTCCTACACGTCGAATCAATTTCAGAGGTAAACTAGAGATATAGAAATAGAAAAATTCTTCTAAGCGCATGTCCCTATCTGATTCTATTCATCGATTATCGGTATATTGTCGACAAATTTGTTCTAATCTCTGTGGACAAGTACTTCGATACCATTACCACTATTCCTACCACGATCGATTTCTTTGAAAAATTAAAGAACTTTGAGGCGCGGTCACTTCTGAGATTTTTCACGATTTTCTCGCAGCGTACGGATCGATAAATTAATCCATCGACGTTTTTCCTTCGTCCTCCTTTTCTTTAAGGATATATTTTGTACGCTTAAATCTGTATGGAAAATGGCTGGTAGGAATAGCGTTAACACGCGCTTACAAACGATCTCTGTCGAATAGTTCCAGAAATAGAAACTCGGTCTATTAAAGTTGCTTTTCAGCCCGATTCCATACTAACTCATATTTCTCATAAAATTTATTAATAAAGCACCCCTTTTGAATATGAGTAACGAAGAAGCTCAAATGGGTGACACGTTAATGCGAGCGTTTTCCTAATGTTAAGAAACACCCTGTACGTCTGGATATTCCTCACGTGCAACGAGCTCGAGGGTAGATCAAAGAACGGAGATACGAATGACGGTTTCAAATGCATCGACACACGGTACGTCCGTGCAAACATAAAAGTTGGCGTAAAGACCCACTACGTTTATTTTAACCTCCGGACACGACTGACGTGCTCGTTGCGTTTAAGCTGGATTTCAAACCGACCCGAAACCGTGGCGCACACTGCACCTTATCGCACAGAAAAATTCCGGAGATAATGAGCGTGGCTGAATCCTGAATCTCTTCAGGCTACGTTGCTATAGTTTTTTAGAGACGTGTTAATGGCGATAGAGAGCAAAGATTATGCTAAACGCGAATATCTCTGCAATAATAAATTCTTTGAAATATACGTTATATAATTAATTCCTGAATCTCATGAATTATTATTAAAGACGCCATTAGTAAATGTTAGACAGTGCTTCGACAACGATATTAACTATCAGTAATATTTTATTTGTAGGGTTATTAAATTGATCGCAAATTTTTTAAAGTACTTCGAATCGAACAGTGGTCAAATTATCGTCACGTATTAAGAAATATCTCAAAAATATATGTCATAAGAAAAAGTATTCTAAATCGATTGATATTTAAATATATTATATCCTTGCATGTATCTTTAAGTAATGTTGAAGTTATAAAACTTCCAGGATGAATGTTATACCGATACGTAAAATACGTCGATCAACATGATAAAACTCTGGACAAACGAAGAGCCTTAAGCCAAACAATGGTGGCTTAGAAAAGTCCAAGGAAATACAGTGTATCGCGCACTGCCGGATCCTTCTGGGTCAACAGGAATTAAAATATGTTAAGCAGCGAGGATGTCTATGCAACTCCAAATGAGACTAACTTTATCGGACGACAAACCCACGATGGTCGTTGGAGATGCAAATCCTACAGACCCGTATTGATTCTGGCAGCAATGGGTGGCTGTGAATTTAACACCGGCACTGTTAACATTGGCCCTTTAACCTACAGGTATTCGTGTACCAACCGAATATCTCCAACGAACACACGACACGCCGGTCGAGCGGTTTTATTTTTAGCATAGAAGATTCGAGGTTCGAACCTGGCCTATCTTTTCAGCAGGATTTTCCTTAAAATGCATTTATCATACCTTATATTGCATAATCCCCTGAATATCAAAGACTTTTCTTGAATACAATAAACTAAAATTAGGGAGTAAGATACCGATTTTTATTAATTAGAAGAATAATGAAAACCGTTATAATTTACTGGATCGATTTAATTTGAGATTTAAATAAAGTCTAGTATTTTTTATACAATCCAAGGACAACAGTCGATATTTAACCCTTTGCACTCCAGGGATCCTGAGCGGAGTCATTTAAAATTCGTCTTCAAACTCGAAGGCTCCGCTATGTAGACAATGCAAATAATTTTCAGTTCATGATACAAGGATAAAGACAAATCATATTCAAACTCGAAGAAGACATTTGTATCCATGATCGATTAAAAAAACTATAACGTACAACGATGAGTTTTCTTTTAACTCGCATATCATTTACTTATGCGCGAAAATCATCTTTCCACTGAAATTGCTTCGAGTTGCTGGTAATATGAATGAAAAAAAAAACCTCGAGTGCGATGGGTTAAAATAGTAGTAGTCCAAATTCAAGATTCTTATCAGATACGAAGAGTAGGTGTCGAAGGTCGAAGGGAGGAAAAATTTCTCGAGGAAGAGAGAGATTTTCGTCGATGAATCGCTCGGTCGGGCCGACTTCTCGAATACGCGGATGGCTCATGGGAGCTGTGCATCTACGCGCCACGGAGATTCCTGGGGTAGCGCGATGTAACGAGAGCTTGCGTATATTCCAAGCCGGTTCACGTTAGGTCGAATTCACCCACAGGCGTGTCTTGTACATCCGCGTGTGAGCCTCGCCTTATCGGACCACGAACCTCGCCTGCGCTGCCGGAAATCCGGATATCTCGTCTCGGATAAACGATTCCTTATTTGCGCGAACCGTGGATTCGCGATGCTCCCCCAAGAAATATTCGACAATATGACAAAAATGTGTTTTGGAAGTCGATACATCTATCCTGAATAATTACAACCCCATTTCAGTCCATGAAAAGATTTTACATCTTACAACGCATAGTGAAGAATATATTTTTTTTTTGTATTGAGTTTTTGGAGCAAGTGTTTTATACACTTTGTGCTGATCTTTTTATGCTCGAATAAATGATTTGTCATACAGGACCTTTTCTGGGTGGACATCTCTTCCTGAACGTGTCTCGACGCGTTGGTTTAATATGTAAATAATCTTGAGGGGGTACGATAAATACGAAGCTATTATTGCACTTGAAACTCACGGTTAGATACAATGGTCGGACATTGACCTTGCTTCCACGCAGCGATTAGAAAGGTTTGAGCCGTGGAAAGGGGATGACTGTGCATACAAAACTTTCAGAAACTCGATACGGTTGCAGCTAAGCACTTGTATTATAAGACGTAAGCTGGCTCGATATTGCATTAGCATTATGCACAATTATCTAACCGGCTAATGGACCGGTTTGTATAATCATCTACCTACAAGTCGACCCGTGAGTACGTATCGGGGCTAATTTAAATAACTAAAATCTGCATCGCGGGGACATAAGGTGTTGCGAGACAGCGGTTCAGATCGTTTCCTTTAACGGTCCAAGTGACTCGAACGGTTTGAACGGTTTTATTCACTGTGCTTTCGTTCCTCTTTCCAAACGTACAATTTAATTATTACGCCATCATATAGATATACAAAACCCAATTATCTATGTTTAATCTATTCTACATTTGCAGTGTTTTCGTGCGAGATAAAGCATTTCTTTTTCATAAAATTTTTCTTTTGGTTTGGACAACCCTCGTTTGGAACAGAGCTCGATAAAGGAGGTTGGAAAATATTATAACATTTTTTGGTTGAATAAAATTTCGAACTAATATTTTATCGCAATTGGTCAAGGAGCAAGTTTATTGCACGCAAAATACGCATACACCACCAACATTGCTAACCCTCTGCATTTACTTCCTTCAATACACATTTCATCTCTGAAGAAAGGATTTATTAATATTATCAAACTTTCTAAAATCCCATGTTGCCCTTAAAATAAAATCTTGGCGCCCAAGACAAGAATTTATTTCCATCACTAGACATTTCATCTATGAGCAAAGGATTTATTAACATTATTAGACTTTGTAAAGTCCCATGTTGCCCTTAAAATAAAATCTTGGTGCCCAGGTCAAGGCGCTCTAAATTCGCCCTACGGCGAATGGCTCAAACATCGGTATAAAATCGAAAGGGGTAATATCGCACAATTTCGCAATACCAGCGCGGCAGTTAAATGGCACCAAAGTTAAAATCGCCCCCCGTCAATGGTCCGAATAATAACTCGGGCGGTTTGAACGGTTTCAGTCGTTCTCCCGTCTGTTTTCGTCCCTCTTTCCAGACGTATGATTTAATTATTACAGGCCCGCATGCACCTACGGAGCCTATTTTCTTGGCTGCAAAGTTACGCGGCTGAAATTTGCGGAGAAACGCGATATAATGAGCCTAGGCGCACATGCGGAGTTCCCGAGGGTCGGTTTACGTTAGGCTGAGTTGAACCGAAAGCGTGCCTATACATATACCGCATATTCACGAGCGAGACTAACTTTATCGACGGCTCGCCCCCATCCAGGTCTTTGCAGATGCAAATCCGGAAATCCTGTGTTGGTGTTTTACCGCCACACGTGCGTGGGAGCTTTCCTGCGTAAAAGGTGGGGCGTTTGTTGGCCGCGCGCAAACAGAGAGAGACCGGCATAAAGATTCCGCAAATCGGATGCGCGCCAAAGTTATCGATAAACCTCGGTTCGCATAGGCGGGACTCGATTAAGGATCGTCTTAGGACGATGAGTAGAGTGGAATCTGGGGTGAAAGTATATATCCACAATGCGGTGGAAGAGTAATGCCAAATGTTGGTACAAACGCGTGGAAATTACTTGACGATTATCTTTGGACGATGTATGGTGAAATCTATAGTGAAAGTATATATGGAGCGTTTATCTTGAAAGTGGTGTAAGTCTATTTTATCTTGTTTCGAGAAAATCAAAGGACAGCATATTTGTCGATCGAAAAATATCGGTTAATATTACCTAGTGTGGCGATGTTTCTACTTTTATATTATAGAAATGTAAAAAGCAGTAGCTACCGATTTTATCATCCGTCTATCGAAATGGACTTACACCGCTTTCATGATCGATGGTCGCGGAATTTCTTTTATCGGCCAATATTAAATCGAACGAAGCGTTGGTATTTTTTAAGGTATTAAATACTAACTGGTTATAAACGAAAAGATTACGCTAAATGAATCATGGATCGCGTGATATCTCTTTTTTTTTTAAATGGACTTACACCACTTTCAAAATAAACGGTCCATATACACAGTATAGTAAAAAGATATTACCAAACGTTGCTCAAACGCGTGCGATTCGATTAGCGATCAGCTTTGGGCGATGTGCGGTAATATCGAGGGAGTTTCAGGAGTGCTCAATGGTGTGCCTAGGTAAGTTTAACAATATAGCTTTACCTGCAAAGTTGGGCTTGAGGTAAATAAATAGAACGCGATGATAAACTCCATGATAAACTCCGACCATAAATAAGCGAACAAAGCGATAATTCAGGAATCTAGGAAGTACTTCCGAAATGAGAGTCGAACACCTTCCCTGTACCACCTGGAAACTCGTAACTACGGACAAGCTCCTCTCCGCTGATAATGTAATTACGACACCGACGCGAATGCAGATGAAGATATACGCCCGATTGTGAAGTTGGAAGGTGAGAATAGTCGCGCAGAAATATAATACAATAAGGTTAGAGCATCCAGAGCTCCCCTTGGGTTACTTCAGGTTAGACCGGACCACGGTCCAGCTCTGCTTATGTATTCCAATATGTACAGGGCTAACTTTACCGCGGCGCGACCCTCGGGGCCACTGGATAACGCGGATGAAAGTCTACCTCCCACTTCCGCTTTCTTTCTACGGGTCGTTTCAGGTGTGCGCGGACAATATACAGGCGGCCCTGAGACTTTCGCACAATTCGCTATTTTTTTCTTTTTTTTACATTCATTTTTCGGCACCGACTGCCAAGGTCATTTGGCCTAGGACCCACTGTTTAAGGTGGGTTCCGAACCACCAGAGCTACGGTATACATGTCACATAGAAAAACCAGAGGTGATGGAATTCGCTATTTCGCACATTTTTAAAAATGCAACTTTTTACGCCTTTGCGATCGGATGTTCCCTCTAAGAAGGCATCGGATTATAATGATGTTCCAATGAAGAGGTGAAAACAGTTTCACCGTTGCATTAGGGCGTGCGTCAACGTGTTGTGTGCCTTGTTAGTGTAGTTGTTTATGCTTAAATATTTATACATTGATAAACGTGAGTAAAAAAAGGAGAAACCGCAGTGTCGATACGAACGAAAAGAAGTGAAGGACTCGTAAACTTCGTAGGATCGAGACAAAGATGGAAGTAAGATTCGATCGGACGTTTGCTCGATGTAAACGGATCTACGATATGCTCGATAATGCATCTTGACAAATTTTTGGCTATCATGGAAGAACGCAATACTAACAGAGAACATGTATCTAAATATTTTAAAGCACGGTTTTTGGCGCATACTTTTTTACATCCCTCTACTTTCGAACATTCGACATTTGCACGCATTTTCGGGAAATGATTGCGTACGGAAGTCGAGGGCCCACTGTACAGGTAGAAATTTTGCCTCGATCTTCGAAAATCCGTCATAATCTCCCCTTCGAGAAGGTTAGACGAGATAGAAATTTCCGACTTTCGAAGATCCGGTGGATCGAACCTGAATGTAAAGCGTTTGGAGTTTTCCTTGGTACAAGAGAAAGTTTCTTCCTCATTGAACTTCTTTGCTCAGGGGGATATGCGCTCGAGCAGAACTCGATGAAGAAAAAAGTGAGCAGCGTTGTAACAATAAGCGTATGTACTCCTAATATTTTAGGTTCAACGAAACTTTGAATTATACATCGAAAGCATCGCAGGCCATTATTATTTTCTCTATCGAACTTCGTTATAATAATCTACGAATATTAAATATAATTAATATTAGAGTTTTCGACATGAAAAGTTTTCGCAATACAATTTTCTGGCGCGCAAAGTGGCAACGTTTCGGCCGCCATGAGTAAATATACGTTGTTCCGTCCATTGGATCGAGCACCTAATGAAAGTGAGCCAACGGCGCGTAGTCGCGGACATTTTAAAATACCATATGTGGTAATTGCAGGACGCTCTTCCGGATGGCAAAATTATGCACGGATAATTATTAAAACGACTCGCTCGTGGGCCGTCGCCCGTTGGTGTATAATTTTCCACCTATGGCGTTTTGCGAGGGAAGAAGCCGAGGGCGGAGTTTCGCCTTCTAAACTCGGGATCCGACTCCCGAGATTAATGCGGGAATTAAACTTTAACGTTGGCCGCGCCAAAATTTTCAATTCCCTCTTATCGCGAAGAATGCTACCGGTAATCTTCGCGTATAATCCGGTTGTTCCGAAGAAATTACGTACCGCGGTGACTTTACGTTGGAGAAGTCGAGGAAAGAACATTTCTACGGTGAGAAACAACAGAGACACGACTAATGCGCGAAGAATCTTCTCCCTTAACAATTCAAAGCACTCTTCGAATGATTTTCACGCGTTGATGTATCTTACTATTGTATATTGATGTATTATTACTTTTATGATACTATCTTACTATTGTATCTTACTATTGTTCATGTATCTTACTATACACAATATTAAAACCGATCATTCATCCTCCGTTTCCAAAATCAATTATCCTAACCATCTCGACCTCTAATCGCAAGCAAGACAACCAAAAAACTAAGAAATTAAAATCAAAAATCTCCCTTTTCAAGCTCTACAAAATCGTGCCCCCAAAAACGATTAAAAAAAAAACCACAATCCATCCCAACATAGTAAAACGAGTAAAACCGCACCATCGAAATCATCTTCCCAAAACAAAAAAAAAACCAATTCAACAACCAAATCTCACCACAATTCTCTAATCCCCTAAAAACACCCACGAACCTCACGAATAGCAACAACAACAACAACAACAACAACAAAAAGAAGCACCCTTATCGAATCAATCCCCAGAATTCAAGGAACACCCCTAATCCAGGGTAATTATCATATCGCGCAGCGGATAAACCCGCTCGCCTTTGCGCCCCTCCACGAAAATCCAGCGGCAATTCCTAGCCACTTCTCGGCGCGCAGGATCATTAAAGGAGCCGCAGGATGCCCGTAAAGAGCAATAAAGATAGGGCCCGACCCAGGGCAGGGGCGGAGCGGTGGGGGGTGCGGGGTGCAGGGGGGGGGGGGGAGAAAAAATGGGCGGCATTGTGCGAGCGGGAGAAATAAGAGAAAGATCGTCCCGTAAGCTACCGACGACACGGGTTATCTCGCTTATCTCCCGGCTTAACCAGCCGTTTAGTTCCGTCTCACACGTACGCGACGAGCCCTGTGCGGCTGTATGCGACGCCTCTCTCTCTCTCTCTCTCTATCTCTCTCTCCTCTCTCTCTCCCTCTCTCTCTCCTTTCTCTCTCTCTCTCTCTCTCTCTCTCTCTCTCTCTCTCTCTCTCCTCTCACTCTCTCTGTCTCTCTCCTCTCTCTCTCTCTCTCTCTCTCTCTCTCTCCCTCTCTCTCTCCTCTCTCTCTCTCCCTCTCGCGTGTTTGTCTGCCGCGATCGCAGCCGCCCGTCGCGAGCGACGCCCACGCAAAGGCGGCGCACGTGAAATCGCGTGGAATCGCCGCAGGACCGGGGATTAGCCCGGGCGAGGTACGGAATTGAAAGGAGGTGTAGCCGGCAGGGCCGCTCTCGGGAGGATGACTTTAAGGCTTATGGGGCGTAATTGCGCGCCGGAATTCGCTGAATATCCCCGGTGCGGATACGCGATCGCGTTGCTTCGACGAGGGGCGAATGGGAAATTGTTTCGCCAGCAAGAGCCCTTCCTCGCTCTCGTCCAAACTCGCCATTCGGTCTTAATTTCGTAACCTTGTATGCTTCCCTATGACGTCAGAGAGCTTCTCGAAACATCCAGAAAATGGTGGTTCGGAAGCCAGCTTAAATGGTAGCCAAAGGCCAAATGACCTTAGCGGTCGGTGTCGAAAAATGAATTTAAAAAAAAAGAAAGAGGGAGGGGGGTGATTTTAAGGAAATTCGTTGCACACAACGGGCACGCTTACGCTGGCTGTGTTTCTCCTTTTCTTCCTTGGGGCATTGTGAAGGGCGAGGCAGAAATGGTGGAGGTAGAAGGGGGTTGTGTGGGGCTAGGGTGGTGGTGCAGTGGATAAGGGCTCGGAGTTCCACGCTCAGTTTGAATTCAGCCTCTATCGTCTCTGGGTTTTGCGTGTGATGTGTGTACTATAACTCTGGTGGTTTGGAATATACCTTCAACAGTGGGTCCTAAGTCAGTCTTAGCTGTCGATGCAGAAAATGAATGAAAAAACGAAGAAGAAACGGGGTACTTTTTCGATATTCTTTGCGTTATATTGGAAGAAGAACACGTGGAAAGAACAGAGAAGTGTGATAAAAGATCAATTCACTTTATGCTCCTGTTCTCCTCTTTCCCTAATAGCGATATGTAAATTTGATTCGTAATAAAGTACCGCTGTCTTGAATAAAAAACGCATGAAGAGGGTATGGATGCAGCGTAGCCCGGGATAAAGGAGGCGATGGCGCTGTCTGGGTACGAAAATACCGGCGGAAAATGGGAAAAATAACCGTTGAGCCGGCAGGATATTTAAGCTAATCGAGAGTTTCGCGGAGCCGCGGTGGAAACAGTTATACCTTTCGGGATTCCCATTTCGAAAGACCGAACCTCGCGCGGTCGAATCGAGGGCTATACTTGTTGCAGGATTATTTGGAACTGCGCTCTCGACGATCTCGCCTGTATAATCTTGCAAATGGCACGCTTTCTTGCAGCGGTTATGCCGCTCGATACTCGCTTTATGACGAATAATGCGCTCGCGATAGAAGCCGGCGATCGGAGTGGAAAACTATCGATTTGCCTCGACGAGCGCGCCGTGCAATTTTGGAGCCGCGGGGCAAGAAAAATTGCGACACTCGAGAATGAGGGACGCGCGCGCGTTTCTCTACCGCTGTAATGCCTGCTTTCGTCCTAGCTTTCGTCATGGCAATGAGACTGTTGATATAATTGTCAAATTGGCGGAAACGATAAAGCGCGATGTTGGTGCGATAAGTAAGGCGAGAGTACGGGGTGTGTTCAAAAAGTAATGGAAATTTTGTAATTCCGCGTTGTGTTATTACTTCGTCGTTGTGTTGGTAATCGTGTCTAAAACGTATGTGTACATTGTAAGTCATCATCGAATATTTAGTCGAACATTGTCGGCTGTCAAAAAGATTGCATATATTTTCATACCATGAGCGATTATTTATTTATCCAGTCCTGGACGCCCTATCATATCACGTCATGAATAAACGAATAGACAAATTTGTTCCAAAAAATTCTTTGAATGCACCTCGTATACCCACAGCTATTTAACGCTATTCCTACCACGACCGCTCAGTGTTTTCTTCGAAAAATCGTAGAATTTTCCGACGCGGTCGCTTCTGAGATTCTTCGTCATTTTCTTGCGGCATAAGGATCGATATATGAATGTATCGACATTTTTTCTTCGCCCTTTTTTTCTTCAAGGATATATTTGGTACATTTAAACGTGTAGGAATGCTGTTAAATAAGCTTCACCGAGCCGTGTTAAATTTACAGCGCATCCGTATTAAGACGGGAATCCTTGAGGTAAAGGTTAATCATCGCTACCTTTGGCGGTAGTGCGTTACATTAATTACGCAAATGTCTCGATTATCCTGCGGGTTAGGAGCATCAATATTGGTTTACCATTACGTATCGGCCAGCGCTAGTATCTGGTTTTAGACGGAGATTCCAAAATGGAGCACCTGGCCGCGCCCGGCTTTATAAATTGTATTCGCGATCACGTTACGCCGATAATAGCCGAATGTTCATAATGCCTTGCCTCTTATCCGAATCAACGATGGAGGCCGCGAGCGTAAATATCGAATAAACTTTCCTCGATGAATTTCTCTTTAGTCATTCCTGCGTGGAACGTTGCTAATAACTGTGGAATACATTTCCATTACGATATATTACAGTTTTTCATTGCGAATAAAATAGTGGTCTTGACGAGCAATTACTGCAGTAATATTGCTCGTCAAGACCACTATTTTTTTTGTAATACAATTATATCCATGTCACTGTGTCAGAAAATTATTTTTCCACATCAGCCATCAGCGGTCTTGAATAATAATTGTTCAGATATCCGTGTTTATACGTCATAAGAATAATGAACACGAAATATGAATATGAAAAGTTTGGAAGAGAATTTTAATTCTCGTATACGGTTATTTGAGCTTTGTGGAAAGTTCGTTAACGCATTTACAAAGGGGAGGATAAATTGTGAGTTAAACCGGTAGCCGTTTCGCATTATCCGCGATGAAACAAAATAAGCACGAGTGTCCGATTAAAACTTTCGCTCGACAAAGTCAGTCAAGTAGGCACTTCACACTGTGACAAAACATCTCATCTGGTAACTGCAGTTTCGAAACCAATTGAAAACGATGATAATTAATCCGAGCCTCGTAGAAACAACTTTTCCGTAGCGGCTTTACTCTCGACGTACTCAAGTGGGGACCGTTATCAATTATAAATTATAAACCGCTTTCCAGATTACAACTTCGTATTAGACGATACGCAAACACGCGATGACTAAGCTCCTCGAAATTAAGCTTATAAATTTTGATTCTCCGGAAATCGTCTCATTATTTTTATCGCCCTCTATCGCAACTAACATCGACAAATATTCGAATGTATTTCGAACGAAATAATCGATGGTTTCGATAAATCAGCTTTATTCGGGGTTAATTCAAGCGCATTCTTTTTCAGAGTATATTTCGATACCCGATAACGAACTCTCCGAGGTATCGATATCGCGAACTCGTATGCCGAGATGCTTTTCGAGTGAACCATTCAAAAGTATCCGATAAGTTCTATTTAGCGCTGATTGGAATGTCGCTTTTTTTGGAATACATATCCGTTCAAGCCCGAGCACTTTCGAAACTTTGATGCTCGCTATTTAAACTTCAAAAGTTCATTCGGTTCCTTTAAGGTATTCGCTCGACATACCGGGTAACGAGTTCCACTCCGACCGGTAATAAATAGCCTTTCGGAGTTCATTTTCACGGATAAAGCTGCTGAATTGCAAAATTAAACGCATGTCGGACAATGGTAATTAGTTTGCTCGTACAATGGAAGCAACTTGAATAAACCACTTTAGTTTTTCAACGATATTATTCGTCTCTTTGATCGCGCGACGATTAAAAAGAGTTATTAATACGCCGATCCTTTTGCGTAGATTTTCGAAGTGTTTCTAATAAAAAAAAAAACATGCTGATCAAATAATAATTGACCAACATCCATTCCATTTTTCATGCGTATCGACCTTATCAAAAATATATATTTTCTCTCGCGCGACACGATAGCTCATACCTAATAATATTAACAGGTTGAACATCGCTATGTTTCCCTGTCTCGCACTTCTTCGTCCAATTAAAACAGGATTTCGAAGGTGATTTATACTAATTCTATTTCCAACACAATTATAACGAGTATACGCAATACGAAGCAACGATAAAGTATGAAGTAAATAAACATTAAATATATGCTCATTATATTATTATATTTGTATTTACATTTGTTCGTAAAATATATAGAATCAAAAAAAAAAAATTGTTTTAACGTAAAAAATATAAAAAGCCAACCAAAGGGCGACCAGGTAACGAGCTAGCCAAATAACCATGAAACATCCGGTGAACGAATACTTGCCCGGGTAAAAATTAATTAAAACGCGGAAAAACTCTTCAAACCAGAGGAAGCCGAGAATCATATCGCTCTGTTTACACTCCGAGTCTCGGATTTGGGCTCCGGTGAGAAACTCCGGGGATTCACGCTGGCCGTCCAACGTGTTAATTCCACGATTCCTCTCCTTTATATCAATATTCCAACAAATATACCGTTAAGAAGTCGCGAAGAGGAGTCGGCAAGTTTTCGAGTGGCTGACCAATAGCCGAGCTCCTCGAAAGTCGCAACCAAGAATAAACGCCATTCGGTGTAAAGTTCGTTTCACGGATACCGTGGCTCTTAGTCTCACCTTTATTGCAGCACGGAGCGACTTCCAACGGATATCAGCGCTGCTTAAGGATTCGAAGGGAAAGGATTTAACCCGCTTTTGGGGACGTCGAGGTGAAACTTAGCATTCTCGAAGTACTCGGCTCGGATTACCAGGTCGGCAGCCGTGAATGATTTCAATGGATGCCCCCTTCCACGGGGGGAAAAATGGAGCCGCGAGGATCGTTAAGCGTAAGAGAGGCCCCATTCTGGAGGTTTGGAGACGCGAGTCGTACGTGGATATGGGACAGCCGCGGAGGAAGAGGGAAGGAGGCGCCAGGAGCCACGATTCTTTCCTTACGCCACGTAATTAAGGGCCGTAATTGTTGCGTACGGTTTAATGCGGCGAGCCACGATCTTGGCACCCTTCGCGGTCGGCCTCGAAACCGAATCCGCTTAATGGGCCTCGATAAGTCGCCCCTCTCGTCTTCGCGCTGCTTCTTTTAAGGGACATCGCTGAATGTGGAACTTTAAAAAAATTGACTCTTTTTTGTATTTTTCAATGGTTTACGTTTTTTAAAGTTTTGCATATGTATCTCGAGCAGTTTATGAGTTACGGCCTTTTGAAGAGTAGCTGTCCGTCGGTTAGAAGGGTACGTTTTTATCTTTAAACTGGTTTTGCTCAAAACTGCTCAACTCAAAATTATTCGATCGATTTGATTTTTGTTTTGCCCTATTTAGTACCTGTTTGTTTGTACAATGACCCTCTAGTTTTTCTATTGCATTAAAATTGTAATTTTGGCGTGCCAAAAATCATCAGATGTTTTTAGCGATATTTAGAATTTTTTCAAAACCACGCCATTTTTTGAATTTCAATTGTTTTTTTATCCTAGATCATTGCATAAATCTTCTAGTTTAACGTGTTTTTTTTTTTTGTTGCAGGCACTGTAAAGACCGCAATTACTAAAGCAAGGGGAGGGGCGCAATTACTAAAGGGAGCCAATATTTTTTTTGGAGGCTGGGGAAATAGCTAATAACTACCAGAAAATTGACGATTTTCAGACTAAAAAAATTTCTATGTTATCTTTACAAATGTATAAATATATCCTGAAAATTTCAAAACGATCGATGCGATAGTTTTCTTTAAAAAAATTCCGGAAAATCACCTCTTTTTTGGACGGTCACACTAGTGGTGCCACTTAATGGGCCTCGATAAGTCAGCCTCCTCGAACCTTGTGCCGCTTCTCTCAAGTGTTTTCATCTGCCACTAAAAATGTTAGCGTATGGTGAGGAAAAAAAAGTGCAACGTCCATGCGGTAGTTAGTCCTTCGTTGCGTCGCCTTTCCTTCGGGCAACTGGCCAAATACAGTCGCCAAACCATGCTTTATCTTTGAGGGTGAATTGTATATCTTTCGTTCGCGCCAACGACGTCCGAGGTTGGCGTTAGTTTAAATAATGTCGCCTCGTGTTCTACTTATTTTGATAATACTCCTCTCGTGGCGCTGTACACGTTTACTTTAGCATTTGTATACAAGGATAATGAAAATAAGCTCTGCAATTGAGTCATACCAAAGATCTTGATTTTCATTTACCTCGCGATGAGCTGCCAAGACGTATTTTCACGCGTGTTTTTATATTTGGTGCGTGTTTGATGTGTAATATAATATGTGTTTTATTACTTGTCGATGATTAACCGTCCTTCGATGAAGCACATGCAACCAAAACGGGTTGAATTTAAATCGCGACTACAACTCACTTCTGTAACGGAACAGAAGTGGTGCGTTTACGTACGAAACTTTCGAATCCATCGACTTTTTATTGCGACGAACCTTGGCAGCCAACAACATCGCAGATTCTTCCTACGCAATAAATAAAAACGTGATCACGATACCTTCGATCGGAGAATTGTACTTGGAAGTCGGTCCACGATTTTGCGTGTATGCACCACGCATGTGTCACGTTCGTCGATGCACGATAAAAATATTGCAACATTCTCGGCATTTACGTAATTCAAGGGAACCAAGATACGATCCAACGCAACGCGTCGGCTTCGCCAGCGCCCGATATCGACTAATTCCTTACCTTCCCTTCTGTATCTCGAATGCAGATTATTGCGGCCAGTGCAACACTCTAATTAACTCAGCAAAAATTTTAAGGGCACGAAGAAACATCGTGTACAATTTTTAAGATAACGATCTCATAAAGAAAATGTACGCACAACCTTCAAAGGCACGCGTGTAAGAATAATCCTTGAATAACTAATTGAAACACTGGATGAATATCGAGATCGATCGAGGAAATTGTTTTTTCTTAAGCATTTTTTTTATTTAAAAAGAAAAAAGGGATGAAATGCACGTCCTTCTCAAATGAATGCGCAGGGACGACGAAGAATTTCCATGGAAAGAAAAGGATTCGAACGATTCGCGCCCACGCTATCGGCCTGATCGCTGATTATGAATTCCAATAACGAAAGAATGGAATCGTTATGCGACGCATGCTTTTCCACCGGCGTGATATGCATCAAGTCATACACGTGCATCGAGTTACATCGAGTATGCACATATTCAACGCACCGACGGTAGCGTTAACGTCTTCACTTTTCGAGCAAAATACAAAAAAGGAGCGTGGGCTCAAAGCGAACGGACGACATCGAAGATTTTCCCATTACGATACCGGAGGAAGAAAGTTTAATTCGCACGATATTAAACGCGTTAAATCGCGTTTTAGTGAAGACGTGGAAATATAATTTACGCGTTATTATAGAAAACGGAAAAATCCCATTGGATGAACTTTACTGGGAATTTCGTGAGGAGTTTGCAAAATGCTAAGCAATTTCCGAGTGTAATAGGCTACTCCACTCTAGTAATATTTAAGGCACTCTGGAGTTAGAATATAAGTGTTTCATAAAAACAATTCGATAAAAAAGTATACGCGCGTGCTGAGAAATGTCTGCCGTAATTTTTGCTTCCTTAATGTAATTTCTTTAAAAAAAAAACCTGTACCTTATTCTCTTTCATGAGTATTTTCTAAAACGGGTACCGGTTCTCCATAAAGTACAATGCCGTACCTTGTCCCCTCAGGTGAAAAGTTTCAAGAGCTCGGAAGTTACGTTACATCATGAGGTAACTTTTGAATAGTAAACTTTCTCGTGGCCGCGTAAGACGTTTATATCCGGTTGGTGCGACATTCGATCGAGAAATACAACAGTTCGCCTCTGTATATTTTTCGAAATTGGCTCCTAAAATACTCGCCGTAATCTTCAGGTTCGCAGAGTCGAAAAAATACCCTACGATGTACACGAAAACATGCACGCAACCAAATACATCAAATAATTGCAAAGCCAGTGAGAATAATATATAAATAATACCAATATAAAAAGAAAATCTGAAAACAGCAACCGATACTCAAAAAAAGAAACGACTTGAAAAATGAGTAGAAAAATTGATATCTACTGGCAGTTCGATATCCTTCCAATTCGCCATTTATAAAGCCATCACTTTCTTATTATCTTCGACAAAAACGAAAAAAAAAAAAATAAAAGAAACTCCAAGCAAAATTCTGCCAATATATCGACACAGGTTTCTATCTCAATATCGAGCATCAGGCTTATGACATAGTTTGCTCGCTCCATGGAATTACGTCGCGCTTATACAAATCAAAAATTCGACTATTCTCGTGCTATTCACGATTCACGATCCAATGAAAGGCGAGCTGGAGTGCGTAGAAAAATGCAGGATGGCAAGATAGGCCATTTGAGATTCCTCGCGCGAGAGTTTCGCTCGCGTAGGCGTTTCGTTCTTGATTCCTCCTCCACCTCCTCCATCTCCACCTCCACCTCCTCCACCTCCCGACACCGTCTCTTTAGTCAGCCTCCTTCGTCCTCCTCGTTCGGCACAGTGGGTGCGTGCCTTTGTGAAATCGTCACTCTGCCGACCCTGACACGTCTTCGGGGTAAACGACTACATCGTCATTTTTAAATACACACCACGCAATTCGTCACCATCCGCCTGCACGATTGCCGCGCAATTACCCGCCAAACTTTCTTGTTCGCGTCTTTCATAAACGTCAAACTCGATATTAGATCGCTGCTTAAATTTCGCCAGTATTACCTCGTAAATCCACCGGACATTGTTTTCCTACGTTTTAAATCTCTATATATTAAACTTTGAAAGCTTGGAGGCACTTTTTTTTTTTTTTGAGAAAGTAGGAGTGGAATTACCGGAACATGTTGTTTTACACATTGTCACGTAGATTTGGTCGTCAACGAATAATAAATACGCTTAAAAAATGGCAAAATTAAACTAAAATGTATAGAATAACCGACTAGTTTTTTTTACTGATAAAAGAGTAAAAACATTGTACGTCCGATATTATGCAATAATCGCGTTTCTGCTAACTCTCTGGCGTAGCTCGAAGTACCGAGAAACATTCTGTTTGACGTGGACGCTCCGAGAAAATATAGCCGTTGCACGGACTAGGAAAAAAAATTCATTCGTCGAAAGAACACAATGTTTGCAAAGTTAATTGTCCCACGGGTAAAAAGCATAAACGTTTGAAGTCAAACCAGTTTAGAATAGGATTTATAACATGGTTCGCGGAACAAAGAGATTACGATGCGCTCGTTCTACTCAGCGAGGTCTTCTAGAGCCGGAAAGCGAATAAAATTGCTCCAAAATGAAATCTAAAAAGGAAATATACTTCGTCCACCCTTTCGTCATCCTTTTTCGGGTCAATCGACGTGCACAATATTAATTCGCCAAAGGCAAAATACGGGCGTGCCTTATAAAAACAAACTCAGCTTGTTTACATCCTTCGACATCGTGTCAGTCGGATCTTTTATTATCCAGCACCCACGATACAACTCCTCCCACTAAATTCTCGACGACCAAAATCCGATTCTAACATTCTCACGACATGAGTCAGCGATCCTATTCACTCTTCTATAAACCCGTCAAAATGGATTTACGCCAGAATCACCGACTACATTCCGTGCACATGTAACCACACGTGTATCTCAAAAAAAAGAGAACAGAGAAGAAACGTCGATCGATTAAGACGACGATCCAAGCGCCGTGTCAGGATTACAGAAAATCATGGAAAATACGTCCTTATAAAGCTAAATATTATGATATATTTATAAAAAAGAAAGGAAAGGAGAAAATAATTCGTAAGTTTAAGAAAAAAAAGTCATTTTTACGGGTTTCATTCTAATATTAATGACCAGGGCGATGCTAGATCCTGATAATAACAGCAGAACCGAGAATCGCCGGGCCATTGAGCCATCACTTGCCAATCTCGACATCCATGATCGCGCAGGAAGGATTCGACGCATCAGCATCGAGATTCCTCGTGTTCGCGCCAACAGCCTCCGCGCCCTGCAGAAATGGGCGCTTTATCGGCGCTCAAAGAGCGCCTATGGTGATGCTTAAAATCAGCGAGGGCGCCGTAAAGTTACGACTCGGGAGGTGAGGCCGCCCCCGAGATACGAGGATCCGGATTTATCGTCGCGCCGAGCAAGACGCATTTCCATTTTCCCTCTTTGTCGCGAGAAATGCAGTTCCAAAGTGCGGCCGCCGATGCGTTACAAATCCGTTGCCTCGTCGATTTATAAGAGCAGCCCCCCCCCCTCCTCCTCCTCCTCCTCCCCTCCGCAGCTCCTTCCGAATTTATCGCCTTAGTTACGCAAATCCGTTTCCATCGATATACGTCGATCGACTCGACGCGCCAGATTTTTAACCGGCTTTGGGCGACTTTCGCCGGACCCTCCTTCGTTACTCGTGAAAAACGTCCCGGGTAATATCATCGTTTAAATCGCATTAGCGTATTGGCAAGAGTGGGGGACGATATCGAGCGAGAGAGAGAGGAACCAGTGAAGGAATTAAGGTAACGGTAAATACCAATCCTCAAGATCGAAAATTATTTTCGGTTACAGGCGAATCTTGAAAACTACGTTTGAAAGGGCGATGGGAAAAGATTTATTGAAGGAGAGTAGTTTCATCATTTTTTGGTTTATAATTTTAGGTTAGAATTTTGCATGTATCTTAAATGGTAATGGATAATGATCAGAGATAATGGAGAGGCGTTGATTCGATGTGGGATTTAATATCAGAATATTCCTGACTA
Organism: Ampulex compressa; assembly: GCA_038496175.1. Classification (NCBI taxonomy): domain Eukaryota; kingdom Metazoa; phylum Arthropoda; class Insecta; order Hymenoptera; family Ampulicidae; genus Ampulex; species Ampulex compressa. The sequence goes on from JBCFXI010000498.1 coordinate 81,506, forward strand.
GGCGATGAAGCTAACCGAATCGTGATGCATTAGGGATTTCGAAATGCTAGTAACACATGGCGAAAATCCGAAAGCTACCACGGACAGCAGTTGGAGATTCGAGCAGATTCGTATGTGTTTACTACCGTACACCGTGTCAAATTTAGAACGGACATAACTCATCTTCAAGATTTCCCGTCTTTCCTAGGACAGTCGAAAAGTGGCACAGCTCGAATGGCCATTAAACGTCTTACGGATTCGTCGTGCATCGACTATGGCTCGTAAGATTACCAAAATTGTCGACAAGATCGAGGTGAGATAAAATACGGTACGAGACGAAGCAGATGTATGTTCCCTCGTCTTCCATCGCGAGACGTAATGCAGATCATCCTGCGCGATCTACGAAAACGTGGCTCGAAAGACAGCGAATTCAGTGGAGAACGGCGCGATGTTCCTGAACGAGCAGAACACAATGTTCTACGTTATTATTCAATCTACTTTCGAATATCCGGAAACATGATATACGGTCGTAGCCTCGAGGAATCTACATACTTACGTCGTCCTAGGAATGCACACGGTTACCACTTTACAAGGAGATTTATCGTCCCGCTACCGAAGACGTATTTCCATTCAGCTCCTTTGGCGCGAAACGTGCTTCCGTGGAATAACTCGCTCACGCGTAATCCACATCCTAATATTACCATTATTTCGCGCCATTATTCCACCAGCACGCCATAACCTCACCGTTGCTCGGACTCGTATTTACAACTGGAAGCTCCGGGGGTCTATCTCGAACCCTTTTTTGGCAACCCTCGACCAGAGGAAATCCGAAGGTTTCCCTGGGCGTCTAATAACATTTCATAAGATTCGTTATACCGCAACGGCCAAAATGCAATTTAACTTTGTAATGGGCCGTGCAGAAAGGGGCAACCAAGTCAAGCGGAGCACTTTTGGGGAACTTCGAGAGGTACAAAAGCGTTATAGCCCTACCCCATTCTGAAATTCGCCAAGTTCTGCAAGGTTAAACTTTCGCTTATATCCCGGACGTCCGCGTTTTGTTGCGCGCTTGACTGTCGAGCCAAATTAAGAGATCTACCTTATAAAACTCCCCTCCCTCCATAAGGGCTTCGTCCATCTTGAATATCGACTTACCCAGCTACCGAGCAGACATAACCTCAAAAACGAGTAATAAAGATTCTAGCTGAGTGATTCTAACAAGTAATAAAATTCAAATTGATATTAAAAAATTCAAGAGTTTAAAGCAGTAAATTAAGCAATATAAGCAAAAAAGACGTGGAAAAAAATCGGGCACTAGGGTAAGTGGACCGGGATTCGATCGATAAGATCGAGTTAGTCTCGTGAAGTCTGTCGTTAAAATATAATTTCATAAATCGCTCGTATCGAGAGTTTCTAGTGTCGCGAGGGGTCCTTTCGCACCCGCGAAACTTTCCCTTTGACGGGTATTTCCCGCGTCAAGGGAGAACTTAGCTTCGCAAATACATCCAGATAGGAGTTAGCTTCGAAAACACGTCAGGGGCGCAATGTAGACCAGAATCCTCGCGGAGTTTCTCGTACTTAGCGTCGAAATGTTTGTTCCACTTCTGAATTTGCTAATTGGCTAGGCGGAATCGACGGGGCGACTTTGGCCCTCGGCGAGGCGCGGATATAGGGCCAAGGAATTGCATAATGCCACGACGAATTTCGTCCGTGGGAGCCCGTGTCACGGCCCCGAAATAAATTACTGGCGATGCCGGAGCGATGACCCGTTCGGCGAACACGTGCAAAAACCTTTTTCTCCCTTTTTCAGCGGACCAGCCACACACGGAGCGGACGGCGGACGTAAGAAAACGTTTTCGCTCGCGAGGATCGTTCTTCTGCATCCTGTATCGATATTTCTCCCGGCCCTTCGACGAGCGAGCTGCGCTGCCAGGTCGCACAGTGGTCCAGAATGCGAGGATCCTGACCGAAATGATACGCTACAAAATTCGTTTCGATAGATTTTTATTTATCGCGTATTAATGTTCGATGTTGCAAGAGCGATGAAAAACTGTATTTAATATATGGAGTGTCGCAAAATTCATGCAAGTAATTTTTATAGAAAACACAGTTGTATAATTAGAAATTGTACATTTTTTATCGATTCATAGAGTATATAGTATAGGGTTATGTGTGAAATATAATATCCAATAAATCTTGCGTGAATTTAAGAACACCCATTTATAACTTACTTATTTGAAAATCGTTTGAAAGATTTTTAAATCGATAGATGTCTTCCGATTTTGGCCACGATATCGGGACTTTGAAGCACCGTGCGTCGTGCAAAGATACGAGCGATTTCTGTCACTCGCCGTAGCATAGCCGAAAGTTTTGATTAGGCGGACAAAACTCGTTTTAACGCATTTCCTCCAAACTGTGTATTCGCTCGTTACTTCCATGAACGCCCGAGTACTTCGCGTCGACATTTTGCGCATTTGGTTGTTGCGAGATAAAATAATTTGAGATGTAATGAGACTTTCATCGCCCTCGTTTAATTTCTGTCGCGCGACATTTCCTCTTATTACGTGTATACCGTGTGCGGTTAAAAATTCAATTGTACTTGTTCATAATCCAGTAACGGCCAACGCAACGTGTGAACAAGCTTTACATTTTAAAAGGGCTTAGCGCGTGTGGATAATTTGCAAAAACATATTTTCACCAGTTTACGTAAGAATTTAATAGTTTTTCGAGTTTACATTTTGCATCCACTTTACCAAAACTATTCTAACAGCTATCTTCTTTACGGAGGAAACTCGAAATCTGAGAAAAATTCCAAGTGCCACCTTAAATACGTTTTATAATTTCTAGGTGTATTTAAAATTTGTAAAAATTTAACAATAACGGAATAAAGAGTTTCGAAAATCGTAGCAGAGCCGTTGGAAAATAAGCGTAGCTCGTGCTTTCCATTAAACCCAAACCAAAGCCGTTGCTGAAAGCAAAGACACCGGGATGGAACTATGCGCAGACACGGTAAATACTGTATAATGGAAACATTAAAGTAATTTGATCTCCAGATAATTTCCCGTGAAACCCAGCACGGTCACCATTGTTGGCCATTGTCCGTATAAAACGTGTCTCACGCGTGTTGAAGCCCGTGAATGCATACGGCAACAATAATAGCAACGCCCTCCCGCTGGGTGGGACTGCGAGTGCACTTAGAATCACAGCGGTCGTACTTGTCGATGTTTTAACAACTTCACGTGCGAAAACGGAATGTCGAGGGGCCACACTTTTAACCCCTCGTCGCCCTTAACCATCGGTGAAAACCACCGTTTAAAACCAGCCGGGTTTGGAGAAACTCTCGTGCGTGCCACCCTTCAAAATCGCTCGTCGCATAATGGCGCCGCCTCGAAGGATTTTACGACGAAGAGCGAATTATTATTCGATCATATATATATGTGTGTGTGTGTGTGTGTCCTCGATTCACGATACATCGATAAAAGTATCGTAATGGATCTCCGAGCAAAAAATAAATGTACACCGCGTTAACTTGAACTTTTCTTTATCTTTCAAATAAAACAATGTTTTTGGTATCTCGATGAAGTTTTTTTTTTACTCGCTCACGCCTCACTTCGTTTACTCGTTATACGATTCCACCTGGATTTACATGTTTTCCGGACAGGTTGATCGGATATGTAAATGAGCGTCGTAAAAAAAGAAAAGTCGAAGGCTCGCCAGGTATCGATGAGGGTATAAAAGTAAAAACACGGGGAAAGTTTCCCCCGCGTGTAACCGGCCGGTCGGGAGCAGGGTCTTTTTACTCGTGAAATTCAATGCATAATTCGCGTGCTACTTGTTGAACATGTAGAGCGTACACCCGGGAAAATAATTTCGCGTCGGGTGTGGCAATTGGTTTTAAAGTAAGCACGAGCAAAGGGAATTAATCCCTTGCGCTTACACGTAAAGCCTAGTCCAACCTGGCGTTCTGTTCTAGTCCGTTTCACCCCCAAACTAGACTAGACTCAGGATTTTTGGAACTGGTCGACAGACGGACGCGCCACGCAAGTTACCATTCTTTCGAAGTCTCGCAAAATACTCTATACGTATTCCGATTGCTAAAGCTCTCGTTAAATACGTAGTGTAATTTCTTCGACTTACGCGATTTACGCTCAAATTATACCTCGAAACACACGATATTTGATCCAAAAGATGCTTTGAAGGCGTAGACCTCATAGGCAATGATAGACAAGCCATCGAGAGTTTTTGGTTTACATCTTGATTGAAAGATGAAAAATATCTAGTATGAAGTAATATTTAGTGCGAACCTCGAAAGATTAAAAATCCAAAGCATATAAGAAGTCACAAATCTTCCGAAGTCCTCCTCGTCCTTATCTCGACACGTTCTAAAATACTCCTTGGCAAAGTCGCACTCGATCGGAACCTCGGGAGAGCTTTGAATTGCACGCAGAACCCTATCAAGAAAAGCACTGTGTACCTCCCCTTTTCTTTTATTTAACTTTTGGCACCAACCGCTAAGGTCATTTGGCCTAGAGCCTACTGTTCGATCCAACTCTTCCCAACGCTGCGTACACACATTTATTCCATGTAAAACCTGCTCCTTCAATATCAGTTTTTTTGCCAATAAAACTACAGTCTACACAGCGCGTGGAATATTATTCGGAAATATTCCCCAAGATTTTGCACCTCTTTTCCCGATCCTCAACCCCGACCGCTGAAATCATTTATCCCACGCAAAAGCCGATGTTTCGCGGGAAATTTCTCGCCGCCAGGACTACAAGATCGCATGGAAAATTATCCAGTAATGATAGGCGAGATTCGAAGCATCGGATCCTTCGCGTGGAACTCCAAAGACTGCATATCCACCTTACCGCCGTGGCCCCGACGTCGAATTTCTTCTCGTACGTGCAGCCTCCCGGCGATAATTACCACCGCCGGGACACTCGGCGTGCCCGCCTCGAATTCGTGGCCCGGAGGTTTCGTGCGAGCTGCTGCACTTTCGAGAGAATCGAAACTCGGCGTTGCACGCGGCCTTATACGGACGCGAGAAAGCGAGCCGGCCGCTTCCCCTCCTCGCCTCCCCCGGCACGACCGATCCGGAGACGGTGGGACCCGGTCCTGGACACCGAACCAGGACCAGATAGGCCGTAACCGGTGTAAGGGAAGCCACGCTTCCCAGTTATCCACCAGGTGCACGCTCGACAGGTCCTACACTATCGTCCAAAAATCACTGGACACTCGAATTCCACTCGAGGAACGAGGATACTTATGAAGGGCTGGGAGATGATACCGTATCTGAACGAGGATCACGGAATTTTTTACCTGCACATACTATGTATTATTCGAATGTTGCTAACTCTGAAGCTAGGAGCCACTTTTTGGGTATATTTGTGTATGCCGTGTATGTTTTTAATGAAGTGGACTAGGAAAAAAGATCTGTTAGTGATAATCGAATGAAGGACCTCGAGTTGTTAGAAAGGATGGATTGCTGTTGTGTTTTAGGAATCGCTAATGGTATTTGTATGAAGCTTGTTATTTTAATGAAATTAAGTATAATTATCGGTTTGACTACGAGCTACTTTCTAGACATATTTATGTATACCATGTATATTCTTCAAGAAAAAGGGTATTAAGAAGATATGGCGATGGATCGATAGAATGATTCACACTCTGTGGTAGAATCATGGAGAATCTCAGAAAATATCCTCTTACGAGATATAGAAATTTTTCTAAGAAAAGACCAACCGGTCATTTTAACAGCTTTGGTAGGTTTAGTCATAATATTTGGAAATAAATACTTTCTAAATATATTTTGATCGTATTTCGAACACTGCCCCAAATTTCTGCGTTTCAGGAACGAATCGAATACGAATGTTTACGATCGCGTGCGGCGTGATACAAGTGTGAATGAATATATTATTGTAGGATGTACCAATATCTATTTATCAGGAACGAAGACTGCGTGAGAGACTTGTTATAAAAGAAGGAGTATAAGAAGACATTAAGCGTAGACAAGTACGTATGTTATATCGCGAATGTATTTATTGGCGTGGGATTAAACTCGGCTTTCAGAGGCGGCAAACGTTTTTCGGAAGATCGTGCCGCAGCTACCCTGAAATCGGAGTAATCCTTTTTTCGAGTAAATTGCCAACCAGCTTGATCCGAGGCTCCCGAGGAACGAGTATTAATCGAGAAAATGTCCGTGGATTAACCGGTTGGCCGGAATGAATCTTAAAGAAACTAATATATTCAGCGACGAGCGCCGCGGTGGAAGGTTCACGTGCAACTTTGGCGTTTAATTGGTTCCCACATTTCGATTCCTATCTCCAAAGTATCCAATCAGGTGGACGGACGGTGCCTTGAGGATTTTTACGATAGGGCGTAGCATTCAATGCCACTGTACTCTCGAGGATCGTTCGATCAAGCCTGTCGCCCGGTACTAATAGAAAATCGCTTGCATTAAATTAAATTATGCTTCTGCGCTCACGGCCGATTTACCTTCCCACGCAATCGACGGAGCCGAGCATCGTGTTTTAACGCATCGCGCACGAATGAGAAGATATCTCGTTTTATTGTTGTCATACGCGCACATCTATGGCTCGAGGAAGTCAGAAAAATTCTGTATGTTTGTTACGTTGCCATGGCAACGAAGTCTCGCGTTGGCCCGTGGGGAAAGATTGTGACAAATTGTGTAGGTATCGATCCACCAGTGTAGAATTTCTGGCAATTTAAAGCTGCGTACGCTAGAAACAGAAATGTTTGAGCCCTGGAAACGCGTTGGGCGAACAGAGCGCCGTATGCAACGTGTTAACATAAAGACTCGCGGCGTTCTTTAGAGAATATCCGGGGTGCAACGTGGCTCGCAAAATTTTCACGATAATCTCCCTTTTTAACTGGGGCACGTTTTTACGATTGTTCTTCCCAGTTTCGGAAACGTTCCTAAAACGTGATATCAAATCTGTGGCATAATCGGTCATTTATTTCGTCCTTGCCGGGAAGTCATGGACAAAAGATCGTAAAAGGAAGGAGTGGGGGGCAGTTTGGAAACGGCGGGGCAAACAGGATTTTCAAAGCGTACAAACATCCGCGCGGTGCGCTCGCGTGTCATAACGAGTTTGTGCATTTTTGTCACCGGGAATACCGGCCCGGAACGGCGATGTAACGCGATAACAATGGAGGGTCGACACTTAATTTGCATACATGATAATTTCGCGGCCGGTGGATAAAAATTGTTTTAACGCCCGGCCATCATATATTAGCTCGCATATAGATCCCCCTTGGCGCGCCGCTAAATTTAAACTCAGTACGCGAATATTGCACTGTATATCACGTCGGTGGACTTATGCGCACTCCGGCGTCAGGCGAAATCAGGAAGACTAACTGCCTAGTCTAAGAGGCTTCGTAAATCATGGTAAACGTTTAGAAAAAAAAAATAAAAAAATATATATATATATATATATAAATCATCTCAGAAAGATGAAGAGAAAATAATACCATTTCAGTCGATCAATGGAACGATAACGTCAATATGAGCTACCGATACAATTTTTCGTAACTGCTTGTCATTAAATATATAAGTATGATTGTATCAAAAAAATCAATAACCTACCTAAAGTATTACAAACATTTGGTTTGTTTTATTAAAACAATTTATTTGCCATCTTGTCAATAGTGTTGAATAACTACAACTTCAAAATTGACGCGTCCCTCTCATCCCGGGTCACGTATTTTTGGTTGCAATACGTGCAACCATTTTTCCACGCAGTACCCACTCGTAATACGCTCTTTTTCCCTAAAGGAAGAGGAATAAAGAGAACGGAAGAGCTTTGAGGCGCATAGACAATGAACGTCCAAATAGGAAGAGTCTCCGCCACTCGTAAAGCTCTTCTATTCTTGAGATGCAACGACGAACAAGAGTACGCGTACGAGATCTTCGCCAAGATTAGAAGCAAACTATTTTCAGTTTGTTTTTGATACATCACTTCTCGCCGCCCCCTTATTGGTCCTTTTCATTGCCGCCTCTTTACGCGCCGCTTTCGTATTTTCGGTCACTCGTCCTTTAATCCCGCGCCCTTTTCTTCTTTCGAACGCTAATGGTCCTTTTAAGCTAAGTGCAGGGCTCGGTAACGTGTTTTTTTAAAGCACAAAGACTCAAAAAAGGAAGTACGAAAAGCGGAATAATCGCGACATCGTCAGGGCCGACGGTAAAAGCATTTAAAGAAGTTATACGCCGCCGTTATCGCGCTGTCGCGAGCGAATAAATCGTAGAGGCAGTAAAGCCTTAATAGTTCCACAATGCAGATGGCGGCCGATTAATGGATTTCAAAATGGAGGATCGAGGTAACGCGGTTAAGAATAAAGCGGCGCGCGGTCCAAAGCTCCTCGTGGCCGCTATTAATTAAGAAAAAAAGAAAAAAAAAAGTACCATCGACAGCCACGAGGGGCACTGCACGATCAACAATGGGGCCAGCACTTTTCTCGCAACATATTAATATCCGCCGATTGCGCTGCGCGGATTAAAGGGAAATACAGCGTCGAAAATCCTGTTCCTCGAGCGCGCCTATTCCGAGCTTCTGAAAGAAGGAAATTCATCCGGCAGCCGTTATTATTTCACGCTCACCACGACACTCGTGGGCAAAGCGCAAATTTGACGTTTAAAGTGCTTCTCCCCCTCGCGACCCGCCGCGCCACGGAACGCGACAAGCGGTTTCCCCGGTTTTACAAAACGTATCCACATTATTGTTTTACAGTGCACCGCCCTTCCGCTCCTTTTTTTCCCCCCAACGTTTCCACATCGGCGCTCGCGGCGCGGCTGGCGAGATTTAAATCCCCCCCCTCCCCAATGGAATTCCTTCCACGAAAATTCGGCAGGGGATTTTTCCGGCATACCGGAAAACGATGTCGGTCGAGGAAAAGGCGATGGAGGCACGAGGCTTGGAGAAAGGTCCGAGAGGGGCTGAAAACTTGGAAAGCTGCAACGCGAGCTGTACGTGTCCCGAAAGGGGAGAGAATAAAGGGGGAAAACGAGGGTCGATGGAGGAAGGAGGAGGAAAAGGAGAGGCCAGAGGGAAAAAGGAAGCTGCGTCCAGAAACAGGTATCCCGTGCCCGATTCGCATTCGTATGAACTCCTTTCGCCTCCCGCGAAGGCGGTTCAAAGCCTTTTGAGGTTTCTGATTTTCGTGAAATCCCGGCTCGTGCACGAACGATGATATCCCAGGCGCAGCGAGAACCGGCCACGGAAGAGTTGCAGAAATCCGGCCGAATGACTGCAGATTTCACGTACTTACGGATGCTTTTCAAGTCCCTCGGTATCCTGAAAATTTGCTATCCACGGCGGACCACTTGGGCTGGATCTACCTTCGGAAATTATTCCCTGTACTTTTATTGCCCCTTTACCAACCCTTTGCTCGATCGATTTGGGTTTAGAATCTGGAACGCTGATTTTTCCACGGTCTAATCCCGAAGACGTTGTTAGAAACGAGCGAGAAGTAATTATGATAACGCTTTGAGGAACTTGGATAAGTATATTCTTGAAGCGAGAATGCTCGAGCATTTATACGGTTAATATAACTGCGTGACATCTTCACCTTCGACAAACTACGTTTAAAACCGCTTTAAAGTTCAATGGGAAGCTTATCTGTGGATGCAGAAATTCAAATAGAGGGAGAAGCTTGGTAACCGGAGAAAGAGCGCGGGACCCGAGGTAGAATCGCAGAATTTGCCTAACCCAAGAAACTTGTCTGGTACAATTCAATTTTTAAGCCTCCTGGAAAATTCTTGAAATCCTTCGACCGACCGAGTTTACCCAACGTCTCTTCGAAAAGTTCGACGTTCTTAAGAGGTTATCGGTTTATCAAGAGAGATTGCATCGCGTAATCTAAGAATAGCTCCGCTCAACTTTTCCTTATATTTTTGAGAGGCCAAGTGGAATAGAATTTTCTGACAACCGGGATCTTAATTCACGGTTTCGACGCGTTTCATCAGAATTCGCTTGAAATCCACGATGGAATTAAATTAGAACATTTTTGGTATGGCTTATACGAATTATATATTACTTCCTTTATTTCGAAGGCTTGATTTATGCGCTCGATAATACTTGTACATTTTCTGTACAATCCATAATAACTCTAAATTTCCAGACAATTAAACGTGGTTCATATTTTTTACCAGTTACAAATTCAACGATATCTTCCTATTCTCCCTCAACTTCCATTCGCAACGTTTCTCTATCTTCGCTTTAGATTAATCAGCTCAATGCAATGACGGTACGATCAAGGAAAATGGGGGAAACGTCTAATACAGAGACAGGATAAAGGCACAACGAAACTCTCCTCACTGCGGATTTCGTTGATCTAAGAAATGTCTCCGGTTCCATTCTGCCCGAGCCCATTTTCGATGGCTCACCTTTGATCGCGCTTTTTCGCAATACCTCTTCGTAAAACCCTCGAGCCACGACAAAAACCAATGTTCGCGGTGGTGTACGGCTCGCGCGACAAAGGAAAGGCGGGGAAATGAACTTCGCTTTATAAGCGACCGCTCGATAAACTTCTTCGGCGGACACCATGGTGTATGGCATTCGCGACTTAATATCAAGTGTCGCCTTTGAAATCCATCGGCAAAGCCTTGCCTCTGTGGAAAATTCCCCCCGAGTTTAACGCGCAAACTTCGGCCGCGGATTGCAAAGTGTTTCTTCCTCCTCGTCAAAGTTACTCCAAATATGTATACGAGAACTCCCGAGGAAAGTAACGACGCGTGGAGGGACGTCGCACCGCGAAAGAAGCGGACGGAGGAGACCGAGGGCAGTCGGCTCCGAGTAAAGGGGAGAGAGAGAGATGGATAGAGAGAGAGAGAGAGAGAGAAAGACAGAGAGTCTGAGGGAGCAAGGAAATGGGCGAATAAGCGAGCCAGAGCGAGAAGGCGCTGGAGAGCGAATGAGCGAGCGAGTAAAGGAGGGAGGAGAGGGAGCGAGAAAGAAGGCGTTCCAGTTGGCACATAAAAATAGCAACCTCGGTCGGGTTTTGCCAATTTAAGGAACTGCCTCGCTCTATTCCATTTCTGATGCCCGGAGCAAGACCCCGCAGAATGCTCCATTCAGGCGATCTGTCGCCACTGCTCTTTTCTTTATTTCTCCCCTCTCCCATCGTACGCGGAGAACGAGCGGGACGGCCGTATTCCAGACGCTTGAGCCGTAAGTTTACGTTTACATGCCAGAAATATTTCTGAACCTCGTTTTTGTTTCCGAGAGAGAGAGAGAGAGAGGTGTACGACGTGGAAAAATTCGTTGAGATTACCCTCGGTGTTTGTCACGAATATTATTCGCCTCCTGATGGTGTGCAATTTAATAAAGTATATCTTCCTCGATATTAATTTTCGTATTCAGGGATGCGTAATTTAAAACACACCGTTTCGCTCTCGATTTTGAGCAGCGCGATATGCGTTGAACGCGGCATATGGAAGGATCCAGAGGGCAACGACCGAGACGTATCTGCACTCAGCCGTGTGCATGATAATACATACAAATTCGTATTTTAAAGAACGATCAAGGATATTACTATTGCATTGATCAAATTTCGGGATATTATCCATTTCGAATACAAGTCCGCGGAAGTGTGTACAACACTATCAATCTTGCTTAGCATTCACCGACACGTGACAAATCGTCGTTCGTTGCGCGCGACAGGCGTATATTTATGGCCCACAACGGTAATTCGGCAAATGTAAAATTAAAGTTGAGTTTGCGGCGCGGAGAAATCGCGCTTGCCGTGAAATTTTCATGAGCCTCAAATTCCTCGGTTCCGCTGCACTCGAGTACGCTCGGCTCGTGCACCGGCGCTTACGAGAAGGACATAATACCACCGGTAGCGGCAAAATGGAGTTTGAAAAAAAAAAATGGGACTTACCTCTGAGTGCATCCGCCGTTGTTGCAAGCAGCCCTTGCAGACTTCTACTGTGGTGATGGATCAGACTGTGAAAATCCGCTCTGGCTTGATGTCTCAACCGTTCCTCGGTCTCGTGGGTGCAGCACTGACCGCCACAAGTTGCTGCGAACAAAAGACGCGTATTGAATGGGTTAGTTGAGATTTAGAAAAGATTTGGAATTTTAACAAACGACATAGTACGCGTATTATTGTCGCGATGTAAGGGTAGGAGTAAGATAAAACGTATAGGAGTAAAGAAAATGCGCCTTTAAATGCAGATATATTTCCTGGCTCGATGTATCGAGTTGTGTTTATCGATAACAAACTCGCGTGTGAAGTAGGCTTATCGTCCGATTGGAATTTATTTATTGGATAAGAATACACTCCTCGCTAGATTGCAGTTCATTAACGAAATGTACTCTGATACAAAGACCTGCCGAATGGAGTAGAAGTATTAGAAATTATATGTGCTTCCTGAAATTCTCAACCATTCGTAATCTTTAATTTATATTCTCATTATCAGGTCTACAATTTAGCTTCCACCGGTTTTTCCCGAAATTCAAAGCTCTTGCGTAAAAAACTGCTTACAAATTTACGATTCAAAGCATTGTCCATCGTTGAGCACTACTTTCCCCAGTATTTCGGGCAACATACGAATTTCGCATTTAAAAAAACCGCTGCTTACCGCCAAAGCAATTCATAGAAAAACGGCGGAAGTGAAGTTGTACACCTTATATATAAATATATCCTATTCCACAATTATCCCAAGTATCTTCGGCGAATGTAAGCGCACTACAACTGCTGTACAAAAAAAGTCGATGCTTCAAAATGATTCCACAGTCGCCAAGAACGCCGTTGACAATCATACGCGCGCGCATTGTCCCAGCGCGATCGGAGCGCATTTTGAAAGAAGGGACGCCCGCGAATCCGACAATTTCCTGTCGGTGCGTCTCGAGGAGGAATTCCGCCCTTTGCCAGCGACCAGGGAAAATAGACCATTTTTCTCGTAGATTTCATCTCGCGAAATGCCTCCTCCTCCTCCTCCTCCCGCTCCCCCCTTCCTCCAACCCTTTTCCAAGCCACGAGAAAACTTTTCCTCCCGCGATTCCGCACAAGAGCGCCGCGCGCCAGCGCCGTTTTCGAAGCGCATTCGCGCGCGGCGATTTACCTCGAAGCGAACTTTCGACTTCCCACCGAGATACCTATTTACGAGCGTGGCCATTTCCATTCCACTTTGGGCGAGACGTGCAAATATTTGATAATACCTCGAGAGCGCGAGCAACGAGAAATACAATTAAAGCCTGGCGACGCTGACTTCGCGTAACGAGGGTAGCGAACTTTGGAAAATTCCCGCCGAATCCTCGACATAATTAGCTTTATTTATCGGGCAGCGTGGAATCTCCTCTTGTCTCTCGGCCGGATTGCGCGAGGAACAAAGGATCCACGTTGAGATCGCAGATAGGCGGGCGCGATAAACTAAACGAGTCCTTAGAATGGCCGAACCAGGAATTGAGGGTAAATAATGGTGAGTTAAAGGGTGGATCGAGATGTAGGAAGACGCGCTTTCCGAAATAGCGTGTTTTGCATCGATCAACACGTATCGTACCGCGCGAAGCTTATACGCATCATATTAAATTATCCGTTCAGCCTATTTAGAATTTTCCTTGCAAAACCAAGAATTAAAAAGAAATGTTTTCTTATATAATATTTTATTATAAACATATTTTAATAGCGTGGCGATATGCACCAGACATGGCTTGAACGAGAATCAAATATAAGTCCGAAAGTAACGAAAAATCCGTCCAGCACGGGACGGGGCAATATGCCTTTTGGCGATGCGGATCGTCGTTATAACGATACGTCGGGATCGGAAACTACCGCTCCTCTCCTTGTTCGCGTACTCAAACGCGTTCATTGCGTTTATTGCGTTAATTGCCATTCCTAGCCGCGTTCGTACGCAAAGCCCCTTCGTAGGATCTTAAGCGGAGTGCCTCGTTGCGAAAGGCAATGTGGAGCCATTAAATCTTCGGGGGGCTGGCGCACGTAGAAAGGAAATTGTTCTGAAAATGTTGACGCAGGTGGAGGGCTGCAGAATAAGTTTATAGTGAAAACGAGGTTCTATTTATCCAATGATAGCCTCCCGCTCGCACTCTTTCCCTTATTCGATTCAACCCCGCTCGAAGTTCGCACTCCAGGAAGGAAAATCGCCTAAGAGCGATGAAACTAAACCTGACCTCGATGGAAATTCAACGTAAACACGATTTTTGTATTAGCGGCGCGAGACAAGAATCGACCTGTTAAACCTGCAAAATTATTCGATCTCGCGCAACGGGTGCTCGCACTTTCTTGGAAAATACACGTCCGATGTTCGGGCGCAAATCGAGGTGGTTTTTCTCGATAAGAAAGAACGAGGCCGGCCACTATCCTCCGGTCCCGAGTAAAATCAATCCGCTCGGTCTACCGCCACTTATTTCTTCGACTCGATAAAATATGTAACAGCGATTTAAGACGTCGATAAAGCGATAAAACTTTAATCGACGATACCGCGGCGACAAACGTCCGGACGATAAAATCCCTCGTACGGGAATAAAATTCCCGTCGAAAAGAGCGGACAAGGCGCGAGTCGCGGCGATGCTCGATCGAAAATCGAGGAGAAACAGTTTCGAGCTGGATAGTCCATCCTGGAGGCCAATTTATCGGCGGACCAAAACGTGAGGATGCCGTATTCCTGGGCCGTCGTCTCGTGCAATTACAGAAGGACGACGATTGGCCGATAAAATACGATAGAGTCGCATCCATGTCGGCCGGGTCACGGACGGCCGAATAAAACGAGGCTAACGGGACCCTCAAGAGGTCCTGGACTCCTTTCAATGGCTCCTTTTGGCCCCATTCTATTTTTCACCGTCCTATTTACCGACGCAATTCCTGGATACGCCAATGCGCGACCCTTATTTCTCACCCGGCGACCGCACATGCACGTGCAGGGCTCAGATAAAGAATGGGCCGTTCAAAAGTTTGTTTTTCTTTTTAAATTAATTTTTCAGCATCGACTGCTAAGGTCACTTGGCCTAGGACATACTGTTTAAGGTGGGTTCTAAACCACCGGAAAAGTTTGTTTTTAAAAACGCTATGAAATGAGTCTACATCGATATTTAAAACATTTTTTTTTATCCCGAAGGTTCGAGTCTCCGATTTAAGAATGAAAAGACTGACAACAGCTGTTCGAGTTTCGAGCAAATCGGTCACACACCAGTGTATCCATATCTTATAATTTAAAAACAAACCAGTAGATGGCCCACCCTATATATACCCGCGGATACTTTTTGATTTAATACCGCGAACCGAAATGTGCCATCTGGGAGCGACGAAAATAGCGTTTTACCGAAAAAAGCTTTCCGACTGGAGAAGTATCGATACTTTGCATCGTGGTTTACGACGCTTGGAATTTTACGTGGTACATATATGCTGTGCGTATATCATGATGCTATATATATATATCGTACTATATATATCAAGTTGTCCCAAAAGTGTCGTCCACTATTCACGCGCTGCTGCTTCATCCGGCAATGCGTATACAAAGGAGAAACCTAATATGTTAAATGCTGTCGTCTTCATCCCTCCGTCGTCTTCTAGTCATCTACTTAATTCAATAAGATTATTCAAAACATGTTGTGCACCTATTATTTCTATTACGTAACGAGAGAAACTTTTGGGACAAGCTAATATACGTGCTCTAAGAAAAGTTTGACGTGTATATACGAGAAAATATCGCGGGAACATTTTCCGCGTGCACCTTGATTCCTGAAATGTCCGTTGGGTGTGAAAAATAAAAGGAAGTAGCTCGGGGAATCACGCAAGACAGCCTGAATGACACGTCGGAGATCTCTGATTCCTCGCTTGCAACGGCGTAAAGTGTTTTTCCTTTCTTTTTTTTTCATCTCCTCCGCAGCGAACTCTGTGCATTTACCCCCGAGTGTTTGCATTTATCGAGTGAAATAACGAGGAAACTTAGCGTGCCGCTCGGATATAAATTGCAACGTGCGTCGAGATGTCGGAGCTATTGCACCGCTGTCGCTTAATTCAATTCCATTTGGTATCACACCGACGAGTGCCACGCAACGAAGATCGGAAAACGGAATAAGCGTTCTCGATGGGCGGACAAAGGTTTAAGATTTAAGGAGGCGATTCTCTTTGCACGATTTTGAGGCGACTCTGCTAAAGTCAGAGAGCCGCCTTCTACTTTTTCTGTACCGCTAAAGGAAATAAATCGTGTCAAGTGAGGAAGCATATTTTTTCTTAATGTATACGTAGGTACTCCTAACCTTATCGCTCACGACATTATTAAGACAACGTGCGTGTGTTACATTAATTAATAACGAGCAGTTAATTTGGTTTCGTGAAGTCTAAATTGCAGTGGACATAATATTGTGCGTGAGAAAGGCTGAGCCACAATGCGTGGCTACGATAATTAAAGTTAATATTGTTTTAAGAATTAAATGAAAAATGGAAAACATATATATAAGGGATTAATAAGCCATATCTTTGAAAAAAGGCTTGGAAAATGTTAGACAGAATTAGATCGGATTTTTCCTTCTAGCGATTTCTAGTATTATTACTTCTATTTCTGGTATAACAGAAATATGACCGATCGACGATGCCGTTGTTTTTATTAATATCCATGAAATTCGTGGCAAACAAGGATATTAAAAATCACGCGGAAGCGCATGAGACGCATAAAACTCAAAGTAATTTCGCTATGTAATACGAAACCATAGAATCAGTAATATACGAGGCTTTCATCAAATCCCAGTGTTCCATAAAGCTCAAAGGATTGATTCGGTAATGCCAAAAAAATACCGGAGATTTTATCATCCTTTGCAGCATACAGGGTAGATCGTGTCATATGATATATCCAAAAGCAGAGTAATTTTAAAAATTAAAACATGACTCCGGTATACATTGTATATAAAGTATAATATTTTATAACAAATAACATCATCATTTATATAATACTTTCAATATTTCATACGATTGTATATATTATATCCAATCTTGTTCGTAACTTAAAGTAAATAATTATTGTGTCAATGACAAAGGATAATACTTCTAGGATAAAATTTTTTTAAACAATATTTCGCGCAAGGTAAGCATTTCTTTCTCATTCTGGCACGAGGACATATCACCACCGATCGTACGCTGTCTATCACGACTACGTACTTCGATGTAAGAGAAGATAAGCGAGGACCTGTTTTCGCATTTCTGCGAATGCACAGAGCATCTACAAGAAATGGTATCAAAAACACGTTTTACGTTTTAAGACGCGAAACGTGTTTCGAGAAATATATTTTCGGCGAAAAATGAACTTCACCAAAAGGAAACCCTTGAATGTACGTCCACCAGTTCTGTCGGCCTTTGAATATGGGCACTGAATTTTTTAAACCCTCCTGATATACACCAGCCCGAAATGTTCCTCCGGAGATAATCTTAGGAGAAATATGCGGCCAAAAGTAAATTGCGCGATAACCCCTCTTGATTTATTTCGATAAAAGAAGGAGGAAAAAAGGGAAATGGCGTCACGTGGGAACAAACCGCATCGTATCACTCGCGATGTTAGGTACAGTAAGGAGCGGTGCTTTCAATTCGGTTTCATTTAATACCACTTAAACCGCCATCGTGTAACAATGCGCCCAAAGACGAAACGGGTGCAGCAACCGCGAAATTAAAAGACCTAATTGCGCACTTAAAATCATTCAGCGGGTGATGCCGCTTCCTATCCTCCTTTCTTCGCATTCAATTTCTCACAGCCCTTTTTTCATCTTGTCCAGTGCCGGCCATATTTAACTTTAGGATCTTATAGAAAATGGTAATCAAACGTATATGAATAAAATATATCGATACCAGGGGACGAACCAAAATCTAATGTGTACAAACCCTACACGACCGCAGAATAAATGTATTATACATTCGAGATATTCTCCTCGGGGCATCGAAAAAATATGTTGGAAATATAAATTCTCGGCCGCGCGATTTACTTGCATAAAAATATTTCTTTTTTTTTTCAATACGTATGAAAGTATTGTACAAAAATATTTCCAATTTGTAATGCATATAAAAATATTTCTCGAAATTAGGACTTTATGGTAAAGAAACTGATGATACATTTATGATTCAATGTATTGTCCATCGTCGTGCACCTTATATTAAACCGTTGCCATTGAAACTGCTTATGACTAGCAAAACGATGAATAGAGGAGAAAATAAAAATGCCAAAACCGTAGAAGGATATATCGCGAGATCTATAAATCCAAGAGCATAGATGACGTGTTCCAAAATACATAGGAACGCGCAAACAAGATTTGGGACCTATGCCCGTCGACGATGACGCTCGCAAACGGTCCGAGGATGAATCATGAGAATCCTGATAGAAAACACTACAGATTTTCTTCCCACCTGGGCATTCTACTCGGCGTTACTTAAGCCTCCGAGGCTGGTAGCACAAAAGAAACGCGAGGAAAACGGCAAGACATAGATGGTATCGCGGCTCAGACAATTTATGATTCTATGGTGGTTTTACGGAATACACTGTGGATTTCAGGGGGATTTGGGTATTTGGTTTTCCGATAAGTTTCAATGGAGGTCTAGGGCGTCGTTACTGTCCACGGCAAAGAAAAAAAATGCCCACCCTTCGTGAAGCTTTTTTGTCGCATCGAGGATTACGATTGTTTTTAATACCGGACGATGTACAAAGACTCTCTGGATTTTCCCTGTGACGAGCAATAACATACAGGGCGATAACAGGACATTTTCCGGCGCTATGGAATATATTTGAATTGAGTGGCTCTACGTTAAACGGCGCAAACAATTGCAGGAAGCGAATTTATTAACAACACATTATCAGGCAAATTAGTGCGTAGTATAAAATTTGTTTAATCACAGTCGCAATTAATATTAAATGCCTGCTTGCTGGCAGACAGAATTTCAGGAATATAAATTTTGCATGTGCTTTACGCAATACAAATTGTACTGTACGAATCAACCCTTTAAGCCCTGTATGTAAAGTGAATATATTGTAGGAATTAAAACCGAAATGAAATAAATTACAACGTGGTGTCACGGAAATAGTAAATATCACGTGCACGATACATTGAAACTAGTATGCGAAAATTAGATACAACAATAAATTATTAATACTTCTGCGGTATATTTACCCCAAAAGTCCACACCCTATGTTTCATACCACGTTGAATTGGAATGGGAAATTAAATAAACATGAATGCGCGTAATTACTACTGCATCGTCCATTAAAAAGTCGCAAATCATGGATATCGGTTGAATAAGATCAAGAGCAGCCTTCAGAATTGTACTTCGTACCGTGCAATTTAGTGGCAGGAAGTATGGAGGATATATTTAATGTGTGCAATAAATTACTCGATATACGTTATCGCCTTGGAAGGAACAAGAAATAACGAGCGCACGCTCTAGCAAGTGCTCTGTCATCATTTTTAATCTTCCTTTTCGTAATATAACTATCGTATATCAGTTTTACCATACGTGAAATGTCTATTAAACCATACCAATTAAGCTAACGCTTTCTGGAGGCAAAGAAATCATTTTAATTCCGCAATTTCGGTGCACGACGTGGAAAGATGCAACATTGCTGAAATTGATATACCAGCATTTTATATCGTTCCGAAACTAAACGATAAAAACGCTCTTAACGAAGTATCGTTTAACGAGACTTGGGGATAGAATAATTTTTAGATCTCTCAACGTTGCTAACTATACGAGATTTTGGCACTCGCCGTCCAGTTTTATCGGCTTCACTCAACAGCCTAACTTTAAACCACCTCGTGCTGGACGCTTCAGCTGTTTCTTAATGCAGCTAGACCGCATATCTGCATGCACGGATCTGACCACATTTTCCCAGAGCTACACGCGGTTATATATTTATTCATATAAGCCTTGTTCAATCTTACGCGATACGCAGCATCGTAAAAAATCCGTTTTTATTACTTCTTTAAATTTCAACAACGATTATCGGAGCCATTTAGCTTAGGACTTAATCGAACGCCTCTTCGAATTATCGCCTGTCCAAAGAAAAATCGATCTACCCTTTTCTCTTATTCAATTTTATACCTTGACTCTTACTATTATTCAGCCCAGATTCGAATATTTACCGCTAAAACTACCGAAGGAGTCAAATTACGGACTAGTTTCTCAGTCTAGTAATTTCTCGGATAAATTGCCTGGAACGATTTTCTCAAATTACCGGAACGATTTTCCATAATTCTCTCACGGTATGCAGATGATCGCATTGACCTATTGACATTTCTTCTTTCCCCTCTTTTTTCAAAAAAGTGCCTCGCAACGCCTCGAACGTGTCTACAAAATGGCCGACGGTTCCACGGATAAAACGGGTTAAACATCGATCTACACACCGCGTATCACGAGTAAAGGACGATCCAAAGACGAGTCAAGGACTAAAAACAACAACCAGGATTTCAAACCGAATCCTTTGCACAAAATTCAATCGTCCAGCCCAGCACGTCGCCATGATCTCGAGTCGCCTGTTTATCAAACCTCGCACCGCGCATCCATCTATTGGCTGATCGCTTACTCGCTTACACGCATAGCCAGCCACCCTATCCAGGTATCCGTATGTCTGATCTAAGCTTATCTGTCCGCTCGTCCATCTGTCCGTGCCTCCATTCATCCGTCCCAATGTCAATGCCTGGCCCAAGAGGCAAGAACCCAGGGCGGAAGAAGAATAAAGGCCGGAATCCACGTACCTGTGCTCGATTTCTGTCCAGAATCATGCCGTGGCTGGCGTAGGCGCCACGAATAGAGATGGAAAAAGAGGTAAAAAGGGGATAAAGGGGACCGACGCTGAGGACGACACCGGTCGAACGCTTTACGATGCGTCAGGGTGTGGTGAGGCTCATCGCCGGCTCTGAAACGGCCTCGTTCTCACGGCGTGCAGCGTACATTTCTTTCTCTCTTCCTTTTTTACGGCGCGGTCTGCCGGTACCTCCCACCCGTGGAAATTACGACGGAGACAACGTTAACGGTCCACGTCCACGTTTGGCCCGTGGTCCTGGGAGTTGAGCGAGAACTGGCGCCCATCGTGTTTTCTTTGATGGCAGATTAGGTACCGCGAGTCTCGCACTTTGCTAAATATCCTACCTTGCTAGAATGTTTGAAGTTGAGGATTCTTTTTTACATATTTTTTTTTCGACGCGTGGTATGCTCGAAATCTTGAATATGAGGAAGAGTTGATCAACTCTTTGTCTTATTATTTTTTATTTTACTTTGATATATTTATCTTTACTTTATACATTTTTATTTTATCGAGCGTAGATTTGCTTGTTTTGAAGGGAGCCTTGATTTAACCCTGAAAGTCGATGCGCCGTTGCGCGAGTGGACTGCGTATTTGTTATGAAATAATTTTTTGCAAACGTTCATTATCTGGTAAACGTCATGTATAAGCAATGGATATTATTGCGGTAATAGGACCGTTAAGCAGAAATATTTTCCTACAGCAGCGTATCGCCTTGTTTATCTGCGCGCGCAGCGTTTCTATCCGTTTTCTAGAATTTTATATATAAATTCTAATACCATGCTCTTAATTTATTCACCTCTGAAGTGGGTGATGAAGTAAGGGAGTCTGGTAAACGAATTTTTTAATGATAAATAAAATGTAAGGAAGGAATAAATTTATATTATATTCGATAAATAATTCGAAAATGTCTATGTAGAATGCATATTGACGGCATCAATGCCACTGGATTGCAAGAAATGTTTGTCAAACAAGTGAATACGATTTTCTAACTTATTATTCCATTCGCTAAAGCGGAAGTAACGCGTATTAATTTCGTGTCAGCGCGCACGGCGCAGTCACCGTGGACTACCAAGTTCCTCTATTTCACCCTTCCTAGAGCCTGTACACCGGGGCTAAAGTTTTTAAAGATCTCTCGGTCTAAATTAAAAGTATCCACGAAGTCCCAGGTCTCACGCGCTGGCATTGTATCTCAGAATAAAATGGAGCTGAGAAGCGAACATTTGTCAAGTTTTCCGAGCTAAGCCGATTAGAACCGAGGCCGAAATATTTCATCACGAACGGAGAAATATTTTTCATCCGAATATTCTGCATCTACCAACTACAAAATATATACCAAGGATCAGTACGATTTTTAATAATCCGACTTAATTTCCTGGCTTTAATATTCAGAAAAGAGAAGGATGATATTAAACGCGTCGAAATTGTTCTGACCCATATATTACCCTTTTTCAATGCTACCCTTGTATCGGGAAAAATAGTGTACTACAGTATCGTTAAAAACAAAATGATGGAAAATCTTTTCTAATAGAAAAATATGTATGTCAATCTACATGGCACTGGAATTTTTTACACGACAGTTGAGTTTAATCTTTATCGGATGTTAGACGAATGATTACAACGGTGAAAGGGACACCAATAATATCTGCTTCTTCGGAGTCAATCGGGGCGTTATATTGCATCATTTTACGGGGACGTACGTGATTTTACGAGCAGCGATATTTAGCATCAGGCGTGATACACGCTTCTTGATACAGGGAAGTGCACGAAGCCGGAAGCTACATCAGCGACCCTTTCGCCCTCGATTCGACGAGTGGCTAGTCGTATAAAGTGGGTTAGGACACAATCGTCCAGAGAGACCCATTCGTTCATTCGGTCTCTGGCGGCCAGTAATGCTATATCGGTGATCGGCACTTCGCAGCTTTCATGGGATGCACCGTTTATAAGTTACCTCGCAGATTTTAGCCGACCAATTTCCAATATTCTCCCCATTTCAAAATCAGGGTAAAGAAAAAATATTCGCAGACGTTTTAAGGCTGCTTTTATATAACCAGGAAATAAAAACCTCTTGAAATAACTTCGTAGGATTCAAGTTTGATTACAAATACGTAAAAAGAAAGAACTTGCATTTAGTAATCTGCTGATAATACTACCCTTCCCCTGCGTATTTACGTAGGTCATATATTCATTAATCAATACCACTACTTAAGTCAAATTATCGAAAGATTTTCTATAACGCTCGACAATTTTTTTAACCTTACAATTGTCGTTTACGACGACAATACTTACGACACTTCGGACAAGATCGTATCTTTAACAAGTTAAATATGCAGCCTTCATTATAGTTCGCATCGACGTGTCTTTTAAGTCGAGCGGCAGACAGCATTTTAATTACCATTTCTGATTGCAGATTCGAAGCTATCGAAAGCCGATACGTAGCCCCGAACAATAATGCACCCACTGAAACATGGTTGCCAGAACCGAGGTGGATGCACTATCGAGGAAAAAGACATCCCTATGCCCGATTGCGAGCTCCCCTCCCGATTTCGCGATATATTTGGCCGGCCAATGTTAATAAAGGAACGCCGAGAGGAGGCAGCTTCCGAAACACGACGGTCAGTTTTGTCTGACCGGGGTAAAAGCCAATATTGAAATATCCGACTAATTTCGACGGCCATATTGCTTGAATAATTCATGAATTACGTAATTGAAACGGACCTCAGGATATCGCACTATGTGTTCCTGTACACCGTACAGGATCGCGCGACCACGTATCCAACGCAAGGTCAGAAACATCCCCGAAGTTTCGCAAAACGTTAACCAAGATCAAAGTTTCGCCCTCGTGGAAAACGAGAGGGATCTCAAGGGTCCAAAGGTGGGCGCAGATTTATCGGTCTCACGTCAATCGAGAAACGTTTTCACAAAAAGCTTTCAAGTACCATTTGACGTAATAACATTAAGTGCCGTTTAATGTAATGACAGTTAAGTACGTCCAAATAAAGCGTCGTAATTAGAATGAAGCGGCCACGTTCAAGGTCCTCCCCTCCTCTCGAGCGATTTTCCGTGACGTCAATATTTTGTTAAACGCCCCCCTCCCCCCTCCTGCGATCCCCAGGGGGGCAATCAAACGACTCCCTATTCAAGACACGTACCCTCGCCAATAGAAAACGCGGGCAAAGTAAGGGTTCATTTGCGTTTTCGAGAAGCGCAATCATATCGAGAATAATATTCAAGGACGTAATCCACCGCACGTCCCACGTCCGTAATGTAAGATCGTTTTCGAAAAGTGGACGCAAAAAGTGCTGTACTCACTCTTCGACAATTCCTGCGCCTCATCTCGTCTGGCCGCGGGGATGCTGATGTTCTTCCCCTCGAAGAAAGACTTGACGAGGCTGCAATCGGTCGGCACCGGTTCCGTGTCGTTCCTCGACCGTTCCGTCGAACGCGGCGATCGCGAGAGCGCCAGATCGGCGCAGCCGCATATCAGGATCGCGAGCAATATCGGGAGCGCGTGGCCCGGTATTATTTTCATTTTGGCAAAATGGCCACGACCGGCCAGGAACGACGGCGGGGGTGGGAGAAAGAGAGACGGTGAGAGAGAAAGAGCGAAAGAGAGAGGAAGAGAGAAAGATAGAGAAAGATTGAAAGAGAGAGAGAGAGAGACGGTCCTCGTAGACGATCACGCGCCGCGTAGATCTGCGGTGCGCGAGAACGAAATAGGGAGAGAGATAGCAGGGAGAAGGTAGAGAGAAAGAGGGAGAAAGATGGGGGAGGTTTTGTTGTTCTCGAATATACAAGCCTCTCTTTTTCGAGTCGAGTGCTCGACGCGATCGTTCGGTGCGTCGTCTCGAGCGGCTCCTCGCACGACCACCCCCCGCCCTTCTTTTCTAACTTCGAATTGGCCGCGCTGTCAAACGCGAGGACGCTCAGGAATGTCGGCGTGCGGTCCGTCGAAGCGCGGGACTTGCATCCGCCGCGATCGCCGTGCAACGACGATGGCGATCGCGATGTGCACCGTCGTAGCCCGTTTTGTTATGACCCGCACACATGCACACGCGGCCACTTAGGGTACACCACAATAATGAGCACACACATGCACGCACGTTTCAACCGCACGCAAGCATGCACGCATGCACGACACGATGCGCGTCCGACGGCTGGCTCGTAGCGACTGAGGAGTCACGGGAGAGCGCCTTCGCTTACCGACGATTCGACCGAACGGCACTCGCCTACTGGACTCCGATTCGCTCGAGCCGCCTACAGCCTGTGCGCCCTAACTCCCTTTGGGAGTTCTGCCCCCCCCCCCCTCCATGGCAAGGTTCGTTCTCGAAAACTTTGCTGCCTGCAACCGCACCACTCGCGGTGTGCTTTCATGCTGAACCTTCGATGATCGATCGACGCTGAAGCTGCGGAAACGATCGTTTGTCTTTTTAGAAAAACCGACCAACTTTATTACGGTATGTTTTCCGAGGTTCTTTGTAGTTTTACTGCGGGGAGTGGATCGTTGTGGGGATCTATCGATGTTTCATCCTCGTTCTCGTTTTCTTTTGAGATATACGCGGCGTACCAGCATAGGTTTAATTAATGTTGCTACTAGGATCGCACATGTGACTCGTTGAAGAGTACATTTGAATGCTGATTTTAGAGATTTTAATAAGGTGCGAGTAAAAATCTGAGGTACTTTTAGCGGATTTTTGAATATATAGCGTGGTTGGAGCTTATTTCTGCTATGCGATAGGGTACGTGTTATTTCTTGTTTGGATGATTTCGATGCGATGTTGTTTGTCCTAGAATGTACTGTTTTAACACGTTCGCGATTGATAAGCTTCGTTTATATTGATAGATTGGAAAATTAAATTTATATTCCTTGTTTATTAGATTTCGATCGTATATAAGTTTATATCTATAGTATATTTCATGGAAATTGGGAAAATAGAATATGGCCCGTGGTGAGGATTCTCTTTCACGGCATGGTAACAAACGTGATAAAGTAGATGTCAAACCACCGGAGTTACGGTATATATATATCGCATGAAAAATTATCTAGAAGCGATGACGATTATTTTTCCAAAAATTACGATGATTGAACGTGCAAATTTTTATAAAGGAGATTTTTAATTTTCAAATCGCACTTTCCCAAAAATATTCTATATGATAAACAAAACAAAGGGAGAAACATCGACTCCTTTTTTGGCTGCGATGACTAATGTATAAAAGTAGGAGCGTTTCTAAAGAAAAGGAGAGATTTTGGGATGACGAAAACTAAGTATATAAATAAAACAGATTATTTATACTTTTGCATATTGCGTATACTATACGTAAATAAAAGCGTGCACGCTATACGAAATCTGTGAGACCATATAAAACAAATGAAAAATAAATTCTTTTTGTTTGTCTCCTTTTTAATATTCCTTGATTTTCTTACAAACCGTGATTCAATATACCTATCTAATCCTTTTTTTTCAACAAGTTTAGAATCACTAAAACGATAAAGGATTCAAATTAATTCATTACTTTACGTATCATTTGTTTTTGTTACCAGAAATAATATTAATAAAAATTGTCCAAATAGTTCGATAGATTAAATTTGCTCTCATAGACCCACGGTCGATAAAACAGATTCCATACTTTTTTTTCATCGTTTATATCATATTCATGATACAGACGAAGAATAGATCTACCATCTTATGGACTTAATGTCTCATGTTCTGAAATACCGATCGTGTAAAAAAAATCAACCGTTTTCCATCAACCCGTGGTAGAAAAAATGTCTGTAAAACAATGTCCCCCAAGCCATGAGACAAAATAATGCATTGTATGCAGGTTTTCTATATGATAGTTTGTGTTTATTATTTGTGTATTTAGAAGGTATGTAAATAACAGAAGACTGACTATAGAAATTTATTATTTATTAAACGATTACAAAAATATATTTATTGTACACATATGATATAATCAGGAAAATTGTGCCACGATTTAAATCGCTCGTCATATTTAAAACCTGCTTGAATCCTACAAAATTAGCAATATGAACAGTAAAATATCATAAAACGCACATATTGCTTGAGCGTTTTGAATTCATAATTAAAAGATTCTTGATTATAAAAAGTGATATATTTCCAAGTAATACAATACGCTGTTCGTCATAGAGCATGTGAAAAAAGATTAAATGAAAGTTATTTGCGTCCTGGTTTGATTGACCTGCCAGACATTCAATGCTTCGTATTCTTCGATGCATTCATCCACCTGATCGGGTTTAAATCCTTTGTTCGTACACCGTTCAAGTATATCCGACACTTTGACTGTCTGTTTGTCTCCGGCAAGTTCTCTGATCAGATGGAATATTCTGTTCATCGGATTTTGTTGCGCGTTACTTGGTTTTAATTCTGAGTAATTGATAGAATGCTTAGACATTTCTACCAGTCTGTTCGCCTCAACAACGTCGGCCTTTTCCACGACATTCGACAATCTGAGTCGGGCAAGTGCAGTCGATAAACGAAGTACGGCCAATAAATTACGCGCGGATGTGAATGTTTTGTCATGACTATTGCGTGCTTCCCTTCTCATTTCCACGTAAGAATCTGAAATACATACATTGGATAGCAACATTGGATATTTTAGGCATTACGTACATATTGGCTTCTCATCATTAATGAACATCACGCACCGACAATATATTCTGTTAAGTCCTCTGAAATAGCGGGTTCCTTCGTTTTGCAAAGATTAATGTATTTTCGTATGAGATTCATATCCAAGGCTTCAGTTTCCGTGGGTGGTTGTGCACAGTGCTGATGAACGTAAGTTATGTGCTGTGCCATTCTGTAAAGATGTTTTTCTCAAATAAATGCTTCTTTAAGAATATACAAAACCTTTGTTAAAAAATATAAAAATTATCAATACTAACTTCAAATCGTTATTTCGATCAGCGCGATCTTGAATCAACCACAGGAGGTCAAATCGTGACAGTAAAGCCGCGGGTAACTGAATATTTTGTTCAATGCTCCTCTTCGGATTGTACCTGCCATAAGCAGGATTTGCAGCCGCTAATATAGATACTCTTGCGTTCAGGCGTGTCATGATTCCTGCTTTTGCTATAGATATAGTTTGTTGCTCCATTACTTCGTGAATGGCAGTCCTATCGACGTCTGCCATTTTGTCGAACTCGTCGATACAACACACTCCCTGATCTGCTAAGACCAATGCACCTCCTTCGAGCATCATTTGTCCCGTCAAAGGATCCTTCATGACTGCTGCTGTTAAGCCAACGCCTGAAGATCCTCTGCCGGTTGTGTACTGGGATCGTGGGGCCAATCTTGTTATGAACGAAAGCAACTGAGATTTGGCAACTCCAGGATCACCCATTAGACAAATATTAATGTTTCCTGGAAAATTCAATGGTGTTCACGGTGATGTCCTTTCTTTATCTTTGTATGGGGATTAGACGAGAATCATTCACTAAAATAGAAATAATTACCTCTGATTTTAATGTCACCCTTCTTCTTATCCGTGCCACCAACAAGAAGTAACAATAGAGCCTTTTTAACGTCTTCGAGACCATAAATTTCTGGTGCCAGAGAGCGAGCAAGCTTACTATAAAAATCATCTTCCATTAATATAGCCAGTTCTTCTTCTGTCATTTCGGCACTGCTATCGTCCACTGTTTGCAAATTAGTGAGGCATACCAATTTCTAAAATGCAATAATATGTTTGTATATCTCCTAAAAAGTACAGTAGAAGCTATATCTGGTAAAAATGTAAATATTTTTGCTCACATGCGCATCCAAAAACGTTTCGTTTAAAAGTGCTGCAGCAGGTCGCATATTAAATCCTGATTTCATAAATGGCAAGAAAACACCGGTAACTACAACATGATCTCCGGGCAAACAATTTCTCGTTGTCTCTCCTCTGCAGAAAATTGTCAAGGATCGTGGAATATGTCCAACGGGAACTTGATCGCTCTACGATTATTTATCAAGCAATGAATATGAAAGGCAATAAATATATAATTTTTAGGCAAAAAACTTACATGTTCCTGTAACTTTACTTCTTGAAACTTGATGAACTTCGAACCCTTTGTCTGCATGTACAATCTACCGCCAGATTTATTGACACGACAATCGTCACTGGGGCATGTACGAAGTGGAAGAAAGCTAAGAGATTGTACCTGTGATAACAAACGGGTTAATAATTTAAAAAATTAAATTAAGATTTGCAAGAAATAGAATTTTACCGGTTGATACGTTTCGGCACCGCATTGGTCACAGGTGTATGTTGCTACGACCATCATAGGTTTGACCTCTGTAGATCTGGTCACAATACCCCGAACAGTAACTAATTTCCCTATTTTGTCTGCCTTGATGTCTCTCACTGAATATGCTTTTGCTTCACTAAAGTCTGTAAAGTATACCTCACTAAAATGCGTAAAGAATTAATTTCAAGTAAATAATATTGTTTGCTATTTAATGGAATATAAAGAAATCATACTTACAAGCGCCGCATTAATTCCGGTGCATATTTGTTCCTAGGGTCTCTTTGATCACCAGGATGTCTATTACGAGCCTCCATAAGTAATCGGTGCTCAATATATATATCCAATGCGTCTTTAGGAGGCACGGGCCTTTCTTTAAAATCGGGCAATATTTCTTGAACGAGCTAAAAACGAATTACAAAATATATACGCTATAACAAAATATGTGTTTTGATATTTGAACAAGTATACGAACTTCTAAAAGTAGATTAGTATATCTTCGAGTATTATTTGCGATTGAAGTGGCAAGTTCATCATCAAATTCCTGAACATCGTCTAAATCAATCGTAAGAGGTATCTGTTCACGATGTGCAATTTTAGTCAACTGCTCCCTGTACTTAAATGTCTTATCGCCAGTAGCCTTATCCATTATTACAAATTCCGTTAAAAACGTCTTAAATTGCTCTAATAACAAATAAAAATCTTGTGTATATTACGCCATAAAGTATTCATTCTGCATCATACTGCTTTATGTTTGTTTATAATAAAAAAAAAAAACCTGTGGTTAGAATCCATAAAATTTTAGGACACAATTTTGAGGAATTTTTGACGACTTACCTTTGTCCTTAGTATAATCTCTTGTTAATTTTGGTGCCATCGTTACACGATTATCGCCAGAATTATTTTACAAATTCAAAATTACACTATTTGTAGCTTTTGTATAACACAATGTCACACAACGTTCAACAGGCAGAACGTTGAGCTTGGGTAATACGCTTCCCGCTTAAATCAAACAGGAAGTAACTACATGACGAACTCTCGTCACGTGATCTTTCAGGTAAAGTTAGATATTTTTTTGGTAAAAAGTGATGTGCCAGGTTTGACTAGGTACTTGTCACACGTGCACGTATAATTTGGATTTACTTGGAGCAGATTGAAATATCGTGATGGGGAAAGCGAAGAAAGTGAAGGTGTCGAAAGGAGAAACGAAGCACACGAAAGTACCTTTAGCCGATCAAATAGAAGAGGACAACACAGCAAAACCAAACAGCCGGAAAAAGATTAGAATTCGTAATGACGATGAGGAAGAGGTTAAGTTTCGTATTATTACATTGCAAGGATTGTGTTTTATTTACGCTTTAAAAAATTGTTTGAAATGGAATACTATTTTTTTATTATTCTTTGAATTCCATGCAAAGAAATATTTCTTATATGTAACACAAATTTTAAGGTACCGTTTAATTTTTTCTATTGACAATTTTACAGTTTGTGGATTCTGCCCTTACAAAGAAGATTTTATCACAAGCCAGGAGACAACAAATGGAAATGGAAGAAGAAAGTGAAATTGGAAAATCACCTGACGCTGTCAAGAAACCATTAGTGAAACTCGATGGAGATTTCAGTGACAATGAAGAACAATCGAGCGAAGATGAGATGTCTGGAGCAGTATATTATGAGAATATTGAAATAGACGAGGAAGATGAACGTGCTTTGGAAAAATTCATGGCCAAAGATCCTGTGCCTATGAGAACATTGGCAGATATTATATTGGAAAAATTGACAGAGAAAAAAACAGAAATCGAAACACAATTTTCAGATGCAGGATCCATGCAAATGCAAGAATTAGATCCAAGAGTTAGGACAATGTACGAAGGAGTGAGAGATGTGCTAGCAAAATATCGTAGTGGAAAATTGCCAAAAGCATTCAAAATTATACCAAACTTGAGAAACTGGGAACAAATATTGTATATCACAGATCCTCCCAAATGGTCTGCAGCGAGTATGTATCAAGCAACCAGAATATTTGCTTCAAATCTTAAAGAGAAGATGGCACAAA
The DNA here is from genome assembly GCA_038496175.1 of Ampulex compressa. NCBI lineage: Eukaryota > Metazoa > Arthropoda > Insecta > Hymenoptera > Ampulicidae > Ampulex > Ampulex compressa. Next base: position 112,538 of record JBCFXI010000498.1, read on the forward strand.
GATTTTACAATCTCGTACTCTTACCACGCATCAGAGATGATTTAGCAGAGTACAAAAGACTTAATTTCCATTTGTATCAAGCATTGAGGAAAGCACTATTTAAACCTGCTGGCTTTATGAAAGGAATCTTGCTTCCTTTATTAGAATCAGGAACGTGTACTCTAAGAGAAGCTGTCATTGTCGGATCTGTAATTGCCAAGAACTCAATCCCTATCTTGCACTCATCAGCAGCGATACTAAAGATTGCTGAAATGGATTATACAGGCGCAAATAGTATATTTTTGAGGATATTTTTAGATAAAAAATATGCACTCCCGTACAGAGTGGTAGATGGTGTTGTATTCCACTTCCTCAGGTTAGTAAATACATATTAAATATATACCCTGTAGTTGCTTCACGCAAAATACTTTGAATATAAATAATTTTACAGGTTTGAGAGAGATCCTCGAGAAATGCCCGTTTTATGGCATCAGTCACTTTTAACCTTTGTGCAACGTTATAAAAGTGACATTAGCTCGGAGCAAAAGGAAGCTTTATTAGGATTATTGAAAAAGCAATCACATCACACGATAACCTCTGAAGTACGGAGAGAGCTACAACATGCAAAATGTAGAGACGTGGAAAGTACAGAGCCAACGGAAGAACCAATGATGCCCTGAATGCTATGACAGTTTATAAGTGAAACACCATATTTTTTCTAAAATTACTATGAACGTTTAAATGTATAAGCTAGCAAAATTAAAAGAATGCATACTGCTACATTTTGTAAATATCGTACATGACATTGATATAACATGAATGCATGGCACTCACTATTGACAGTAATGTTGGGTAAATAAGTAAACCAGTTTACACTTTTCTAAAGCTTATATTTAATAATTAAGTACAATTATACATTAAAAAATAATTAAAGTATAACAGACTATAATTTGAAAATATGATATTATTATAAACATTCATATATTGATACGCATAGCTTTAATATGTCAGTATGCAACATATATGTACAAATATATTATCGAAAATTTTGGTTATAGCTACAAACGGACGTTATAGTTCAGGATAGTTAGTTGTACTAACAATATCGTTTTCAAATATAAAATTATGTGTATTATCCGATTCTGTAAATCAATAGAAATCATGAAATCACATTACCTCCTGTATAATTCGTTAAAAGTATAAAAAATGCTTAAAAAATATATTTCTTGTTACCAAATTCCTTATTCGTTGCCGTTTAAATCATAATCGTTCGTTTAACGAAGGAGTAAAATTCATGTTTAAAGTGAATATTATAGTATTATATAATCACTATTTCCGACATCTTAGTTTACACTTATAACTTAATCATAATAATTATTCGAGTCAAACATGATTCTGTGTGATTATTACAATGCATAACAATATGTGTAACTATTCGCTATTAAAATCACAGGAAAGTATACCTCCTATGTTTTGATAGTTAACTAGAGTGTTCGATATCTCCTTACTTAGATTTCCAGATGTGTGATTAAGCATAATGATGATAGGAACATAGAAGTTAGATTTACCATATAAATGCCCAAGGTTCCGAATGATTTGTACCTTGTGAGAAACCTCATTTCTTTTTGAAAAAACTTGTGATACTTTTACATCCCACCGCTGCCTTTTGTTTAGCTATCTCCTTTTTGCTTACCGAAGAATTTTTTTGTGGCTGTAAAAAGAAATAGAATGTAAAAATATGTTAGTTCATTTCAAACTTAAATAACAGAGTATATTGTTTGCAACAATCACCTTTTCAGATTTAGTTAAATCAAGTGCTCTAGTCCTTGGTATTGATTCCTCTTCTGTTGTGTCTTTCTTAGATCTTTTCTCATCTGCACCATCTTTAGGACTACTCAATTTTCGTTTCTTGCTATCCGTGTCATCTGGGATGTTTAGATATTGTGCTAATTTCTTAGCTAAATCTTCAGCAAGATATTCTGACACTATACCATGTGCATACTTCAAGTACTCTAAAGTAAAAGTACAGAAACATTTGTCAGAATGAAGCAGAATATCAATAGTTTTGTTGATCACATTCTTAATGTAGTGCATAATCAACTTAAAATCTCTTCAAAGATGGCTCCGTTAAAATAATTTTGTATCTTACCCATTTCTGATCCAGTCTCAAACTTTGTGCTTTTGACATAAGTAGCACTGACAGCACCCTGCGATACATGAATGCCTTTCTGCTTTAAAACATCGGCCACTCTTTCCACTTTCTTTTGTAACCAATTTAGTGACTTCTCCTCATTAAATTTAAAAGCTTGCAAAGATTCGTCTCCTTTGCGGTCAGCGACCAACGATAATTTCAAATTTTGACAACGAGCAAGACGAGACGTTTCAGGGAAATCTTCATCCCAAAGACATTGATCTAACGGCTGTGCTTGCTGCGACTATAAACACAATAAACATACGGTTTAATACATCGTAGGTATTCTAAACACGATAGGTTAAAAATTACAAATCAAAATTACCTTTCTTAAATACGGTAAAACTAAAAATATTGGATCAATCGGAGTGGATAGATGCATTTTACCATCCGACTTAACATTGTCATCGATGAACCACGATCTTTTATTTTCATCAAACGTTAATACCTCTTGTACAGTAAGATCTCCAGGGCTAAAAACAAACATAGCTGGCTGATTTGAGACCGGATGCCTGAGCTTCACTACATCTGGCAAACCTCCATCTGTGCTCTCTAAACCATCTCCTAAAATACATATATTAATCATGAAAACCGATATTTTATTTCTCGAGCACGGAAAAACATTACGACCGTAAAGACGCGGAGCGATGATCGTAAACAATCATCTAATTGCAATTTACAAATAAAATAGTGCTGAAACACAGTACTGTCGCGAGACGATTATCGGTAATACCGGCAAAATCCTAACCATTCTGATTTACACGTAACGAGAAGCGGGAAGAAGAAAAGTGATAGAAAATGAGACGTTCCCTAGGCTGTTATTTACCCTTCATAAGGAAGACCCAAGTGTTTGTAGCCGGATGCGAATTCGCCGTTTTGACACATTTCTTCGGTGACGCTTTGATGCGCGGCATGTTACTCTCTTGGTGCCTTTTGTGCCGTCAACGGGAAATTTTAGGTTATCCAATATCCACGGCCACGAGTCTTTCCCGAGGGCGTACGTATAAACGTACAAAAATTCAGTGGTCAGCCATTTTTAGTCGGCGGTCCGGGTCTTAATTTTCGGTAAGCGAGGCTCCTCGTTGGTCTCAATCGTAAATACGGCAGTATCGAGGGACACGTTAACCGCGACATGTCGCCGATGTTTCCGAGGGCAACATTTGAAATCTTGATGCGCAGTTGGACGTCAGCAGGCAGTCGGCGAACAGAGAGTCGGCAAGAGGCGTCGACGCGCTAATGAGCCATGTTTTAAAAAACTAGGAAAATCGAACCCTAGCGAGAAAAGCATAAACTACGTTGTTATTTCGGCTGATAAGGAACAGAAAAAAAGCGACTGAACTCGGCTACGAACGTTCGGTTGTCTTACGAGTACATGGATCATTCCTACCTTTTCGAAATCGTAGTAAACTTGTAAGGCGTCAATGGATTCCTCCTGAGAGGCGCTCGCCTCGTTACCTTCTGCGTTTCTTCTCCGTGTACATTTTAATCGACGTTTGCTTCGTTAACGTGACGATAAAAGGATTCGATGGCGATAATTCGGAGAACAAAGTAATAAAAGCTTTACCTACATATAGTAATTCGAAAGTAGACTACGCTATGTCATTGATTAAAAAATGAGACTGTATATACAGATTGTCTATATAAAAACAATGAATATCAAGCATAAATCCGTGGTAAGTTCGAGCGTACAAAACAAATGGATGTTATCGACTAAACGTACGACCAGAGTATCAACGCTCGATCAGTTATCAACGACTGAGAAATAATAAGCAGTTACGTAACATGGCAGGTAATACAAACATCACCGTGCCAAATGCTATTCTCTGGTAGTGCATATAAATAATAACGACGTATACATAGCTCATGCAGTGAGGTACGTTATAGTTAAGCATGGAATTATGCCAGCTCGAGGGTTGGATTGAAAAATCGTGGAAAGACGTACTGCGTTGACCGGGTTGTAATTCAAAGTAACAGGCGTGATTATTTTTGTAATATAGTTAATTTAATATATCGGTAAGAACACATCCGTCGGTAGGACAACAGTTCGCCATAAGTCAACCCTGAGTCGCGTCACGGATGACATTTCGCTTTACAAGGTGCCTGCGGAAATCCGATATCGAAATTAATCGTGTGCAATAGAGCAGGGTGACCTAAATACCGCAGTGTCATTTGGATCAGAATAGAGACAAGTATATGTCATACAGGATTCATGCAGGAACGGCTATTATAACATGGAAAGCCTTTATCAAACGTGTCTATGTATATATATATATATACACATATACAGACATACATATATATACATGTGTATGTTCGTGTACGTATATACATGTGCATATATTTCTAATATATTTTTATTCTTTTTTTTTATTAAACACAGATTCACAGAGCAAACCGGAATTGTCGGAGGGACAGGAAATGTTACAATAGCCTAGCTGATATTGCCAGCACGGCACACACGACCCCGCACCCAGTTTATACCTTTAGCTCTTTTCGACTGTACAAAATTTCACAAGGTTAAAAAATTAGCCGTGGCTTTTTTTTTTTTTAGTAAAAAACGTACGAAATTTGATGGAGGCCAAGTATGCCAAGTGCGGCCCGCTTAATATCCGCAGAGAAAGTTTCATTAGTGGAAGTAATTATAGTTTTATTTACAAATCAAGGCATTATCGTTAATTATGTTTACATGCATACTCGTGCCTTTATCTTTCGTTCTATTTCTCTCTTTCTCTCTATCTCGTTCACTCTCCATTTCTCTCCTTTCCTCGCTCCTTACCCGACCTTTCTCTCCGTTTGCGTCTTATCTCGCTTTTATCAGCGTCCAAAGACGTCCCTGACTCCTAAAAATTCTTTCCTCTTTGTGACAAATTCTTCTTTTTTTTTTTGTACAATATTACAATAATGGTATAATAATTATAATTTTCCAGAGCGCGGCGCGCGACATCCGGTAATTGCATTCTCCGTGATTTATCTTTTATCCCTTACTTTTTCTTACGAAACTGACTGCAAATATAAAAAGGTTCGCCGCCTTCGGCTCCGTGCCCGTCGCTCGGCGAACGGCTTTACCGCTAATGAATTGTGTTTTTTTTTCTCCTCCTTTTTTCTTCCTCACTTCGCCACACACGCACACACACGCGCATACACGCACACACATACACAGGCGCATAAACGCACACGCACGCGGCTCTCGCTTTTACAATTCGCAATGTTTTTCCGCTCTCTTTAAAAGTATATGTCCTTTACATATGCCCCATTCGTTATACAGCGATGCTGTTCAGAACTTTTGTCAAACGATTCTACCACGGAGAAAATTGTTAGCGACGCCCAACATTCGCCCATTAACGGGGAACTTGTCATTATAAAACGTCGCTCCACGAGAATTATCGATTCGATAATCGCGGCTCGCTCTTCGAAAATAGCGTACCGGCGGTGCGTAAAGGGCAAATAATGTTGCACTGCTTTTTCAATAAAGGCATACGAGCGAACGCCGTTTTACTTCGTTCTTAAACGTTTTACTTGATATGACATCGTGTTTATTATAAGGCGCTTTCTCGCAGAAACAAATATAAACTACAACCGTCCATTCTGAGGAGGGGGATGATCGATATATACATCGGTTAGAGGCCAAAGAGGGATACCCGGCCCCCGTTAGATTGCGATGCTCGTACGATCCGATCGGCGATCAGGGACGTTTTCTCGCGCTTAGTAAGTTATTTCATTGATAATTGAATAGAGGAAAAAGGAGAGGAAAACCTCCCTCCCCCCCTCCCGCCCCTGCTTTGTGTTTCGTCACCGAGGAGGATCGATTTCCTCAGGGGGAAATTTTATACGCGCATCGTGCGTATTGCGCAACGAATTTGCAGGCCTCGAGGAGCTTCCTCGACGAGGTTTCGCAAGAAACGCCTTTTTCCCGATCGGAAATCGCCTCGCGCCGGTTGCGCCAATGAAGTCTCGATCAACCGACGGGCCTATCTAATAATTTATTTATCTAATTATACCTCAGCCGTCGCGCCCACGTCGTCCTCGTCGCGGCTTAATGCTAACAATTTTCTCGGTGCGCGTACACTATTAACGTGGCTCACACTTGTCGCACCCGTCTGGCAAGCGAGTATCCTCAGAGTTCTTTTTCGTGTTCTTTTTTCCCTTTCTTTTCCCCTCTTTTCTTCCTCATCCTCCTCATACAGCGTCATTACAATCATGTTACAATCTCGCGGGTAAAGAGTACAAAAGGGCATTACGCGGTGTAAAGGGGATTCGAAGGTGAACGAGGTGGGCCGTGTGAACGGGAATAACGATAATGATCTAGGGGTGGGTTGGGCTTCGCCGGGAAGTACGAATCAAAATCCACGATGCATACAAGATTTGGATAATACGTGAAAAGATAATAGAGAAAGCCTTGGCCAATCACGGAAGCACTTGGTTTTTCGCAAGATGTGCATCTGATTGCCGTAGTCGCTACGTCGGCGGCCATTCGAGGTAATCTTTTTAAGTTCCCAATTTAGAAAAAAAGGGATTGGAGGGTGTACAGGAGGAGAGGGGAGGAGGGGGGGGGGGGGTGGATTATCCGCGATAGTCCGCACGCTCTGCCTGCGTCGTTCATTATCTGCGATAGCCGTTAATCGATAAAAAAGAATTAGTTCGTGATTTTGTCACATGACCATACACGTTGCACACACATCTACGCTGGACGATCGCTTACGTCATATGTTTTTAAAATCGCCGCGGCTCTTATTCTAACGACGGGCATGCGTGTCGTATAAAGCGTCGCATGGTAAAATCTTTTCATCGATGCGGAATATACACTATACGTCCTTCGACCTTTTGATACGTATTTCCGGGGAGGGCGGGGGAGGGGGGAATGGAGGGGTGCACCGGTTCTCTGGAGTCGTTTCGATGGGCGTTATGCAATGAAAACGATCGCGTTTCTCTACTATAAGCAATAAAGTTGTACAAACTTTCGCGACGTCGATTACGAGCGCTGCCGAGCAGCGATAGGTCCTGACGTCGGCTGAAGTAAGACGGAAAATGCGATGGCGGGGATTAAAAACGACGCGCAATGTATTGGGTGGGGATGTACGCGATGAGGGGAGAAAAAAAGCAAAAGGCCTAACGTAAAGTACATAACTATCTCAGGTAGCCATATCTTCGATTTCAGACACAACTATTTTCGATTATACAAACGATTCTAGGGGGGTCTGTTGTGTTGTTACGACACAGTGGCGAGGTACGTTTACTAAGTACAAATGTTTTAAATTTCTACACTGCCGGACATACTCGGAAACATAAACATGATATTATTAGAGCGACGTAAGTATATTAAATTATGAGAATAAAAGCCTATAAGATATTAAAAGTAAAGAATTCATTGTTACCGTGTACTCTACATTTTCTTGGTTTGAACTTTCTAACGTTTAAAATTCTGTAAATTAAATATATCTCGTGTTAAGAATCGAACTGTTATAGCAAGCACGTTGGATTAAATATATTAAATCATAAATATTGCTTTCTACCTAAATTACCACATATTTTCGATTCGTGTTATCAATTTTCGGGATAGTTCTAACTTGGGTTCCTACAAAAACAATTGTGTTCTTGACACTGAGCTGTTTAAAAATAAGTTATAAGATATCAGGCAAAGAACCTTGATAGGACATAAAATTGGAAGCCATCTAAATAATGTGATATCAGTAAGAGTTACTGTTATGTAACCTACTTATATCTGTATGCTCATACCCTTTCTTACGTTAAGATAGATGTTTGTAACATTATAAAAGAAAATATTGCTGTTCGCAATTTGTTCGTATGATTGTAATGTACGTCGTTTTTGCGTGTTTACAAATGAGACAGCATGGACCCAAATAAAAAAAAAAAAAAGAAACACTCAACTTCTCACATGATTCGTGATAATTTCGATATTGAAAATAAAATATGTATATACTTGTATTTAATCTCTTGTACAACACAATAAGATACGAGTCAAAGAAATCAACATCTCTGATATGATCGTTTTAAAAAATAAATGTTGTACTTCTGCTTCTATTAAAAAAATGATTGATGATTGTAACACAAAAATGCATGTAACAAAATTGGATACTGATATTCTATTATAAACTATAGTATACGATTCTAAAATCATTTCAAAACTGCAACATATATTTCAATAATCTGCATGCATATCGTGTCAAACAACAAATGCAGAAGCTTCAAAGGGTTAATATTAATCCTGTAAAATTTTGATTTGCACTTGTTCGCCATTACATACACCTATAGCATGTTTAATTATAGAATGCTAAAGAATTTTCCGAAGCTGTTGAAAAATGATATGCATCTTACTGAGTCTTAAGCTGAATGCTCTTGCAGGATTTGACCGTGTCATGCTTCATAGAGAATTTCAAAATCATTAAAAATATACACTACACGAATTTAAGCTGACAATGAAAATGATTCTGCTAATAACCGTTAATTTAATATATTAGTAGTAACAATGATAATAACGAACATAATAAGACTAACAGAAGAAAAAGCACGAAGAGTCATAGTTTGGTCGGCTATGGAAGTACAATGCAATTTGTACATTTGTTATGTTTCTGTCAAGCACGGAAAACTGATAATCGTTAATAAACACATGCATATGCATAATGATACAATGTAGCCTACCTACTCTCGAAAGCTATATTTAAATAATTCTAATTTATTAATGATATCAATTATCCATTCAAAATAATATTTTACTATATATACCATTGCTTGGATGGAGAGAATGATATGCATTGGCCCAATCCTTCTGTTAGTTCATTGTAAGGTACACTGTACTTTAAATGATATTTATTAATTTCCTTCTAAGGATAAGTATTTAATTTTTAGAATTTTACCAATATTTTGGTAATTGCGATGTAAAAGCATTTGATAGTATAGATAAAATGATAACCATAGATAAAAATAATTTAACAACTTGAACTTTGAACTATGTTTGTCTCAAAAATATGATATGAAAACTGGAATGCATAGGAAAACTAATATGAGAAAATTGTCCTTGCATAACGAATTACATAAATAAAATTTCGATCTAAGCACTTATTTTAAATAGAGTGCAGTTTATTCTAATGTAAGTCATTAGAAAAATAAGAATTGTATAAAATTACATAAAAATTGTTTTGCAACGTTGACATAAAATTTCTTCAATCATGTAAAAATAAGTGTATCTTCCAATGAACTAAAGTAAATTCACTGTCACATTTTTAGCTAGTAAAACAGTTTGTCAAATGCATCAGATGTTAGTAGTATTTAGGGTTAATAATCTTGTAAAACTTTATATAAAATTAAAACTCTCTAGTATTTACGGCGATATTATTTTATGGATAGAATCGCACTTCCGCAAATCAATAAAAATCAACCACACATAATGCAGGTAAAGAAATGCGAATTTACAATAACTGGTCCGAATGTAAAAAAAAAAAGGAGACATAGAACAGCCCATCAAACGACTCAAAGTGACACAAGATTCTCTTCTGTTTGTGCCTTTTTATATTACCTCTGCCCTCCTAAACTCTATTCCTTTCTCTTTTACAATAAACTCTTGAGGTACTCTGCATGGATCAAGTTTATATGTAAGCACAAATTTATGCACTTACCCAATATAAAATATATGTCACTTTTCACCTTCACTGTTATCGTTCCTATCGGCTCCTTTTCTCAAGTACACCAAGCACGCCGACACGCACTTTGGCCTATTATCTAACTGATAAGTTACATCCAAAATCTATCAGTTCCGCTGAAGTGGATTTGGAAGAATCATCTGATTTTACCAGATTGAGCTATTTCGTATCAAACTCCTTCAGACAGCTGTATAGCATCGAGTAGATTGGTATGTCGAGTTTGTTACATTCTTCACGCTGTACACAGTTCGTGCTATACTACATCGCTGCTTATCGGGAAGAAAAATTCGAGGCAACAATAAAGCAGCTGTAATTAACGTTGCATTGAAATGATTGGACGATAAGTAGGATAATACAGGAGTTTTGTCTCCGCTAATGAATGATCTCAGACAGGTATATGCCATTAGATTCAGGTTCTAATGAGGCATATTTGGTTGTCCACCACATAATAAATGCGTAATGTGGAGCAGTCCAATTAAAATCCTTCTTAATGTGCAATGAACGATGACAATACTGGCTGTGTAGCCAGAATTTAGGTGGGGCTAGGAAGCACCGAGCGAACCTGATCCTGGGCTTGGACTGTTCTGCACCGTCGTTGGTACTTGATTATAAGGATGATTGCTGTTACATAAGACCGTGTAAATATTTTCCACATTACTAAGCTTTTCAAAAAATGGGATCAGGTCTAGCAACTCTGAATCTGTCATATCATCAAACCAAGATGCCACTGGCACCTATAAAAAAAAAATATGTATTTGCAGATACTTGACATGTATAATCTTCTAATATAATCAAGTAGTGTCATACTATACATTACCGCATTATCTGGATGGAAAATGTAGCTGGCAGGACTATTGTCAACAATAATAATTTGTTGTAAATCCCGACCGAGTTTATTTAAATCTTTAACATAGTTTCCTCTGTGAAAAACACACGACTCCCTAAATAACCTTGCTCTGAATACTCCCCATCTGTCAAGAAGATCTGCTACCGGATCGGCATACTGTAACGTCAACCAATAACGAAGGGAAACATTAACAATCGTTTATGTCAACTATCATATCGGTACAGAGAGCATCGTAGCGATATATTTAGACACGTCCTATAAGAAAATGGTAACCGATACACACCTTAGCCAAACTTGCCGTGAACAATACACACTCATATAGTTCACCCATTCTTTGTAAGAATTCATCCACATAAGGCCTCTTTAAAACGTACACTTGATGCACCGTTCCATCAATTTCTACAGGAACAACAAAATCTGCGTTGTTGATCGGCTTGAAAGAACTATGCACGAGCGTCTCATCCAAATCGATCACCATGCACTTTTTGTGCATATCCTGATGCCTGACAGGTGGGAGTAGGAACCGCGGGGATCCAGTCCCTGGCGGCGGAGATCCGCGTCCATCGCCTTGCAAAGAACTCGCTTTAGAGCTCTTCGAGCTGCTTCCGCGTCCTCTACCGAGACAACACAGTAGAGAACGCAGAAGCCCTCTGCCTCTTGGCTTTTTGCCCCCCGATGGACCGTTGCTGGCCACTTCATTTTCTCTTGGTAACTGGGCTACACGAATCGAAACAAACGTAAGGTATTATACATTTAATACATTTAACATTAAAAGTCTCAAAAACATTCTGACCGTGCTAAAACATCCCCCTTTACATAAATACTCCTCAATATCAAAAGCACAGAAAAATTATGAATTTAACGGTGGCAATTCAAAGATCAACCATCTCGTAAACGTTAACGCGTTATAAGCATACGATTATAAAAGAAAGGCCTATTAAATTAAGCGCACTCTATTCTGCATAATGCCGGGTACATCTGAAAGAATAAAAACAAAACATTCATGTATGCGCCAGCGCGCAGTATCCAGACACGGGTGAACAATGCCAGGCTTTAGCCACACCGAGGTGCGAGGAGTGAATTAAAACGATGGCAAGGTACGATACGGTAGGATGAAATAAGTTGCACTCAGAATTCGGGTGGAGGGGGGGAGGGCAGACACGATTTGACGAGACGAGAGGCCTGGCAGGAGGAGAAGGGGAAGGGGGTCAGACGGGGGGAGGTGGGGGGTAGAGCGAGGCGAGGCGAGGCCAGACAAGAACGTAGGCGAGGAGAAAGGGGGAGGCAGGGGTGGGGCAAAAGACGGGCGATGGGAGGGGAGGGGAGGGAAGCGAAGTTAGACGAGGCAAGGTGAGGAGAAGCGCGGTGCAGTCCCGTAACAGGTGCAGATTCCATCCAGCATCTGGAAGAAAAACGTAGGGAAAAAAAGTCAACGCGGGGAGCGGCAGAAGCCGCGGGCACCTACCTTTCTCGTTATTAAACTGGCCTAGCTCGTCATCCCGCGACACTTGGGTGATAATGGACGATGCGTCCATTTAAACATTTGTTGGGAGTCCCTGCGTGCCCGATCGTGAATTCCGTTAATGCGCGCGCGCGCGGGGGATACATACAACACACGCGCGCGCGGTGCCCAGAATGAGGGAGAGCGTATACGCGCTTGCACGCACACGCGCTAACTCACTCACTCAGTCACGCCGTACGAAATATCCCCCTCCACGCGCCCTCGTCGCCGTCGCCGCCGCCGCCGCCGTCGCCACCACCGCCGCCGCTCCTTCTACCTCCACCGCCGCCAACTCCTCCTCCTCCGCCGCCGGCGCCGCCGCCGCCGCCACCGCCGCCACCGCCACCACTGCGAAAATCACCACGGCTCGGCGAACGGAGACGCATAGGCGCAGGCACGACACACTCTCACGTACACGGGGGCACCAGAGCACACGGTGTGTCCGAAATCAAGCGCGTATTCGGCCCACCCCGGGGACAGGAGAGCGACCTGTACTCTCTTTCTTTTTTTTTTATTATCCTCCAAACCGCAGGGGGAAAGTCGCGTTAATGCGCCACACCGTTATTACTCGATCGGGCTAATGCCGCAACGTACACTGGCGATGGCACCTCCAGGAAGATCGGCGCTCCGTTGCAGCTCGAACGAGATCGGGGAAAGTCGAGCCGATTCTCCTTTAAGGTCCTCATTCCAGGGGAGTGTACGCGCTTATGTACGAGGAAACGTGCATACACGCGCCACACCTATTCCGTTGCGCAGTTCATTGCGATTCGCTTCGCGTTCTTTTCAGCGAACGTGCCTCCTCACCGAGGTCGCCGACGGCGAATACCTCGGCGCGACTCGCGCACGGATCTTGCGGCGATGTAGCGGACGTCGCTCGCGGTCCCGACTCGCCAACGTCGTTCCTCCCGCTTCCTGGAGCCCGACACGGCGCCGATCTACCTTGCACCTCGGTTACCTCGGGCTAAGCGCGGACACACGGTGCGTGCGGATCGCGAAACGGCGTAAATATACCGCGAGATACGTCGCGCCGTATTTGTTGTCTGTCGAATGCAAACAACAGCACGGATCTGCACTACACAGGTTTTCGGTGTCGGAGCATTCGGCTGGACTCAGCTAATGCCGACGATCTTTGCGCTTCCTCGCGGTGCATCGGATAACTGAGAGCCGCCGCGACCGTTGCGCAGGCAGCAGGCGTTCGAACTCAAAAATGAGAGCCATAAAAGCAGAACGGGACAGGAGCGTTGCTTTCGCTCTATTCCTTTTGCGGTATGGATCGAGTTCAACGCAGTGATTGGTAGTGATACGAAAATCCTTAGGCACATCATCCCGATTACGAGCGGACGTCAGGGTCCGATGTTTGTTGCGGCATTCGCCGCTTTGGCTGTTACGTAAAGTTTCCATTTACGCTTTTATTTCGAAGCGGAATAGGACTCGAAGGGGATACGACTTTTTCTTTATGAAGATAATTTCGAATAGCCGCATCGAATTGCTTAAATAATTGTACGTTGTTACTGCCGTTCTTATCCCCTCCATTCGTCTTATATTCGCTTACGTGCGTGATTATGGAACGTTGGGTAATTCTTTATTGTCGTATTTGAATCCGATAGGTATGAAAGGTATGAAAACCGCGCGAGATATGTTTTATTATAAAGGTATATCGACTGTTATTAATTATCGTGTTAAGAAAATGTTTTTATTTATGTTGAAGAAATTTCATATGTAAAGTTTCTTTATTCTATGTCATGGCGTAACTACAGCAATTTGGGTAATTACAGCTTGGAACGACCTGCACCTGTTTATTACGATGTCGGATCGATTCCAAAGACATAAAGGTGGATGATAATTACATAGCTACCTTATGCGTTATATGTACAAAATCATTGTTTGAATGAAAACAGTTCCTAATACAGAAGTGAAATATGAGAGTACGTTGAGTATCTTGCTCTTGTTTGGTTTTGCGTTATTTGCGTAATGTATTGCATTGAAAAATGAATTAAAATCTAATCCACGAATCCCGCTTATACAAATAGGAAGTGCTGCAGGAATACATACTTTAATATTACTTAATTGACTATATCCTTTGAAAGAAATTGTTAAATATAATACTTTGTTTAATATAATTATCATTGCCATCATTTTACTCGCGACCGTATACTTTTTATTGTTAATATTTATTGGCCTGTACTTTCATTGAATTTTTAATGCTGTAAAATGGAAGACCAAGGTAATTTGTGCCCGGTTAAAATGTTTGCGGATAAGGAAAATTCAACTATCGTGTTTTTTAATGCAATTTTGCTATATAGCATAAATATTTAGAAAAATGTCATAATCTTTAAATTTTTAATTCCACTTTATTTCGTATATTTTTTTATTAGTTATTTTTTAATAAATTCTAACCTAATCACAAATTGATGGAAATTTATCATGCCTCTCATTCATACAAATTTTACAATTTTCATGTATATTGCAACATTTAATATCAATGTCGTTTTCTAAGATCTTTGATATAATTACATCAACATTATGATGTTCATGTATAAATGTTCATTCTTCAAAACCTTACAAATAGTAAAAGAAAGTATAAAAAGACCCATATCTTTATTTCGTAGCTATTTTGTGACTTCCGGTATTTTGCGGAACAGAATATATGATACATATTCTTTATTCACTGTTGTCAAGGTTTGTGTCTTACTTGACAACACTTTTTAGAATAATAAAAATTCAGTTTAGGACGGACGCTGCGCGTTATAACTTATTATTTGTTTTTCATGATTATTGTTCGCCTGGTTACTCTTCCGCAAAACAGACCTATGATAAAAATGATACCTATCATTGTAAATGCAACAATCATAAAATACCATCTTGCTGGAGATTGATTCACAGTGGAATACAGTTCCTCAATTGTATTTGGAGCAGTTAGCTGAAATGAATCAGGAGTATAATATGAAATTTAAGCACAATTATATAGAAAAAAAATATACCGGGATAGTCGTATCAAGTTTCTTACCTTCGCTGCATTTATAAACATCTCAATCCTTGTTGTCAACATTTTATGGCAATCTGGTTGCAAAGATTTATTGTTGTCTCGTAAAACATTCTGCAGACACAATATATCTGAAAAAAGAAATAAAAGAGAAAATTTACTTTGATTAAATTGCAACGACATTCTCTAGAAGTCTATTATAATTTATAGTTGTAAAGGCACATCCAATTGATATAATTGTTACGTACGTCTTCCGGCTCCTTGTGGCACATCGCTGCAGTATTTACTAACATCAACTGCACACGCTTTTTGTAAAAGCGGGTCTACATTTATATCTGCTTTTCTTTGTTCTATTAAATATGCAACTTCTAATCTGCACTCTTCCTTCATATCCTTATTTCCTGCATTAAATTCTAGCTTTAGACATTCTTCTACTGCACCAGGATAACTCTCTTCAGCTCTGCATATTGTTTCAATCTAAAATACAAATATCATTATTTACTTTTGTTTCATCTTAAAGACTCAAAAATTATGTTAATATAAAGCAAGTTTAACGTGAAATTTATGTTAGAAGTATTCTACCAATATATGATCATCCTTACCTCATGTGCGCACATAGTAGCTAACAATGGATTTAAATGATAATTTAATGCTGCTTCTCTCAGTATAATAGTCATTTGATGTTCGCACTGCCGTGTTAATTTTGAGTCCCGGAATTTAATTTTCAAACACTTAATAACCTTTCCTTCAAGTTCTCTATCTGTTGGCTCATGGATTAAAACCTAGAAATACGATAAAGTTCTATTTATACTGGTTTGTACTTTTTCCAAGTATATGTTTTAGTGCTTATTACCTCCTTGCAATGTTTGTTTATGTCATTCGAACAGGATGACTGAAGGGCGGTATTAAATCTGTAATCTGTATTCTGCTCTATCATTCTTTGTATAACGATATTTTTGCATCTGTCATCAAACGTTGGTTCATCTTCATATCTTTTTAAACATTCTAATGTCTGCGGTCTGCTGACATCACGGCAGAACTGCCTTATCATTACATGACACGTATTTAATAAAGCATAGTCACTGGAACTATCTTGGAATTCCTGTTTTCTCACTTTAAATAATTGCTTGTGGCACATGTTTGATAATTTTGATTTATGAGCTGCCAAACATTCGAGGACCTAAAAAATATTTTTTTTTAAGTACGAGCTTTTCTTGAATAGAAGAATTATATTTTTTGCATAATACCTGTGAATTTCCTGCTTCTACGTTGAAACAATATTGTCTAATATCCGACGCGCACTGTGACTGTAAAATGGGATCAAACTGAATATTTTCTCTTTGTTGATAGAGTTGTGCTCTGAGCTGCTGTCTACATTCTTTTGGTATTCGATGCTGAGTTTCCTTCATTATATCTTCTTGAATAATGGTGCTGAGACATTCTATGACATCTGCCTTTGTCTTAGATCTAAAAAGAATAATAATCTTAGATACAGTATTTAACACGTTTAAATTACAAACATTAATATTGGAAATTTATTTACTTTGGACACCATCTTTTAACGTAGGGTCTGCAGGCAGTTTTAAATTTAAATGTAAAATGATAATTTTTAAGCGATATTAATTGAAAATGTTCTACTGCAGCTTTACATTTGTAATCAGATCTGCCATCCAAATCATTTTTGTGCTCTATCAAGCACTCCATCATATCCCCTTCATCTTTTCCATATTTCAATACTTCCTAATAGATTAAGAATTGATATAGATTCATTAAATACATACATAATTGCTTGTGATATGTATAAATTTATAATATAAATAATCATTGTTCTTCATCGCATAAAAATGCAACATACTTCACAATGACGCTCCATTATATGTTGACATGCAGTGGATATTATTGGATTCAATTCAACCCGCTCTGCCTGTTCTTCCGTAAAGTTGCCCACTGCTAATTTACAGTCTTGGTTTAAGCTAGAAATGTAAATAGCAAAATATTGAGTTATAACAGGCACATGAGAAAATTAGAATAATCATCGAAGTATATTTCCACGCTTGTACCTTTCCAGTTTATCTTGTAAGCATAAAATTTCTTCTCCTTTCGCAGTTTTATCATAACAAAAGGATACTAATTCCGTTAAACACACTTCTTCAATTTCAGGTTGCAAATCAACGTTTACTGCTCGTTGCCGCATGACACGTCTAATTTCTTCCAAGCATTCTGTTTTTAGCTGGAACAAATAATTTAAAGATCAACTTTTTATTTTATACACCCTTATCCAATCGAATTTTATAATGTGCACTAATTTTAAGCATCTATACAGATTGTGGTTTTAATGTTATAAAAAAGAAGGTACTCACCGTCATGTTTTTTTGTGGGTGATATGCGTGTCTGTATAAACATGGTAAAACAAGGGGCCCTCGTTCTGGATCCATTTGTTTACCATCACTGGACCATGCATTTCTTGCGTGACACAATCGTGTGGCATCAATTTTACATGCTCTATATAACTGTGGGTCCAATTTATAATCTCTGGCTACAAAATATTGTATTTGCACCAGAGCTGCTTCACAAGATTCCGTCATTCTGCTCGTTCCCAATTGCTCCATGAGGCAAGATATTACTCTGGCATCTCCTCCATTTACCTGATGGCAAAATTAAATTAAAATTCTAAATAATGCTGTATGCACTACATATTTATGTAGTTATCCATAAATCTCTGTGTAACTTTTCATAATAAAAAATAAGCAGAACTTACATCTCTGCATGCATGATTCACAACCGGGTGACACTGTTCCCTCAGTATAGGATCAATTCTCCAATCCTCGCCAGCATCAGCTTCCTTAATTAAATCCTCTAACTGCACTCAAAATGTAAAAGGTATAATCAAATTAGTGACAGTGATATGTAGTGATTTAGAAAACATATTTAAATAGTTTGTTAGATTTATTACCGCTCTTTGGCACCTATGTGTAACTCGGGATTTCCTTTTTCTTGCTCTAGTATGCTCCATCAAGCAATGAATCGTTGCACCTCCAACTTCGAGACTATTACAAAATTTCATAATATCGTCAGCACAGCCGTCGACTATTTCGGGAGAGAGCCTGTAATCTTCCATCAGAAGTTTTCTGTGATCAAACATTTCGGCTTGACAATTTCCATCAATCTTAGTCCCATTTTTAAAGGCCGATTCCAAACACAGTAATATCTGAGCAAGTCTTATATCTTTGTCTTCCGAAACTGACTTTTTACAGTGATTAGTTTTAATGTCCTCTTTACAAGCTTTAACCAATCCCTTGCTAACTTTGTAATCCGAAGCTATTAACTTTTCTCTTCTCGTCAACTGGTCTTGACAGACCGCCGTCATCGATCGATCCGTCTTATGTTGCATTAAGCATTTATACACTTGCCCGCTACCTGGCCTAATGTTGGGGCAGAACTTTGTGTGATCTTGAACACAAGCCATATATAGCTGACGATCCAAATTGATATTCTCCGCTTGTATCTCGGAGACATGTAGTATATGTCGTCTACATTTTAATTGCAATTTATCAATGTGTTCTTGTAAACAAGCAAGGATTTGTCCTTGCGATATATCCCTATAAGGTTGCGTCTTATCGCATTTAAACTTTTTAATATCGTCTGCACAGTCCAGCGAAAATGGCGTTATAATTCTAAAATCACTGAACGCGATCCACTCTAATCTTTGAATATACATGACACACTGTGGGTTTTTAACATTGTCCCTATTGTCGATCAAACAAGAGAGATAAGCACCGTGTATAGTATCAGACAAGGAACAGTCCAACGCGTCCAGTTCTTTGCCGCATGATTTTCTCGCTAGCCTCTCTATATTCAGATTATTGGTTACATTCCAAATATAATTCCAAATGCTTTGGCGGCAAAGTTCATCGAAGTCGGACACTTCGGATGGCTATAAGACAAAAACAATGTAACGATAGACATGCGAAATCTTAGCAATACGACGCAAGATCAGAATTTTGTAAAATACATTCTTACTATATACGCATTAAAAAAGCATCGATTGATAAATCAGCATCTTCCTAAGGACATACCTTGAACATTTGAATACATTCTAGAAGCACTAGCTCATCGTTGTTCTTATTTATGTCACCGCACAGGCGGCTCAAATTCTGTTGGCATTTTAAATTCTTAAGCTTCGACAGGCCCTCGTCCGATAAATGATCGCGCATCAAAGACGATCTCTTATACCTAATATACCTGTCAGTGGGGTTACTAAATACCCAGCTGATGCGCGGCTGGATTTCGGTCTCATCTGCCGAGACATCGTCCGCGTAAGTTCTCGATGAGCTGACATAATTTAGCACCAACAAGTGTACAAGTATACGGAACACGATATTGCGAAAATCTTTCATATATTCCATTATCACGAGCAAAAGCCGCCTTTTCGGTCGAAACTCGCTTTTTGAGGATTACATCACAGCATAACTGCGTCTCCGGGCAATATTTCACTTCCTCGCCGCCCTTCGTAAATACTGTTATTCAGAGCGTAATGTCAACGTCATACATGCAAATATAATTGAGCATAACCCCAGTATAACCGAAGTTTGCGCGAAGCGAGAGCCCTGGAATGTACCGATGTCAACGAATGATTTCCAAGCACGCGACTCCGCAAGGCGAATACAAATGAAACCTTCCTCAACGTCCGACGAATCTCGCGTGTCCAATCGGCAATGCAATCTCGGCGAGGGAAATAGAATGGAGGAATAAAAAGAAGACGATCCTCGATAAAACGACAAGCTCGCGAACGAGACCTGGACAGCTACAAACTCCTTCCATGCAAACGCAACGCCTCGCATAAAATCGCGTCTAGCGACAGGCGCTATTTCTGATCCGTTAATTACACCTCGTTTTCCCGCCTCAGATAATGGATTATCCGGATGCACGCGAAGCACCTTAAAACTCCCCCTCAATTTACGATCCCACGGTGAGGACGCCCCTTGCAGATCGCGGATCTCTCGCACCTACGTTGGCAGGCCTGCGTAATTGGTTATGTATTTCTGTCCCGTCGTCTGCATTAAAGGGCAAGTGACAGCTCGAGCTATATTGTTGACATTTGTATGAAAATTGCGGTTCCGCGACGGGTTTTATGAGAAGGACAGACCGAGGATCGGCTGGTAAGAGGGCCGAGGTGCGGTGCGAGGATGATAAATATGACGTGAAAAATTCGCGGCACCGCCAATTGTGCGTACGAGGTGAATAATCGAGGTATTGAGGAAAGAGTCGGTGCATCGTACCAAATGTAGCGACGTCGGGGCCCGTCGATGTATATATTGCATATATATATGTGTGTTTATCGTAAACGCAGATCCCAGTATATTTAATCCTCGATCGCGGCCGGATCGTCCAGACGTACCGCCCGGCTGTTCCATATTGATCAGTATCGTTCGACGGCCGTAAGAATGACCGGCCACTGGAAAACTCCGTTCAGGCATCGTCGCAAACGATGCTAGGCGGTAGTACGCTCCCGGCAGTGAACGACAAAGTGCGTGTGCATTAAGTGGGATCAATCCGTATGCTATTTTGCGCGCAGTATCGCGGCGTCGCTTTCTAACGCGGAACGTCAATTTCCGCGATAGATTACGGGCCGAGACTCGTTTTCCAGCCGCCTGGCCGGTTGAAAAAGTTTTCCTGGTAAGAAACGTACCAGGCGCTTTTGGCATCCCGCGATTCGTCCATCGTTGAGATTTTTCTCTCACGACTTTTCCAATCTTCCCCCCTGAAATCCTCGATACTTCCGCTGTTTTTCCACTCGCGAGCGTCGTAATCTTTTTCGACATTTCCGGGAAGTTGGAACATCGACGTTATATCGGGCCGCGGAATCTTTCCCGAGGTTGTCGATCGTAAGAGAAAAGCCCCGGAGATCCGACGATTCGAAATTCACGAGCGAAAAAAATACGCGAAGCTCGCATCGAGTCTTTCTAAGCGGTTCTCCACGATTTATTACGAGCGCACACCGCGCTTTGGATATACCCAGTCCCGCCTTACGCCTAGACGAGATCGACTTTACGCGAGCCAGGAAGGATCTCCCCATGTACATTGAGAAAAAACAGATAGAAAAACTACGCCTGTTTACGATCCTTCGCGCCGGCATTAAGTCATCTGACGCATCGGTAAAACACCAGGGGGAAATCAATATCTATAGCGATCGTATTTACTCCGTACTATCGATACCGTACTATGTCTCAGCTCGTAACGCACGTCGGTGCTCGGTGAACTGTACACAGAAATCAAAGTCATTAAAACCCTCTCAAAAGACGTGCACGATAATATTCCAAATCGCCAACTCATAACACCAACAAACATTTCTCGCGCAACTCTACCCTAAAAAAAAAAAAGAAAAATCAGATACATAAATATCTTCGTCAGCTCTAGAAATCAATTGGTGAATCGAGAAAGAAGATTCCAGGCCATTCGTCGAATCCTTAAAAATCCTTCGAGACAGAGACGTGATGAGGTTAACGCGGTGCGAATTCTTCCAAGAGCCAACCAAGCTTCTCCATCGACTCCCTTAATAATCAATCCTCGAGTCCCCGCGAATCTCGGTTCGTTCCTTCGATTCCGCGAAGGGAATCCCCTGTCGTGCTAATGCGAGGCCCGGAACAGCCGTGCGTTTGACTTGGCGACCTGGCAGGATCGATCGTACACCGGGGAAATCGTGTTTGAAGTGGCAAAGGTAGCCGTGGAAAAAGCGGATTCGGCATGATCTGCGCCGGCGACGGAGGCTCGGTAGAAAGATTGGGCGGGGAGGAGGAGGAGGCATGGAAGCCGAAGCCGGTCGGCGGTCTCATCATCAGGGGCTGCAGCTCACCCTGCCATCCCCGGGGATTCCCGGCCTGGACGTCGTGAGAGCCCTGCACCAGGTACGATTACGCGTCTCGCTTCCTTGGAACGACGTGTTCCTCGAGCGACCATGCTCGATTCCTTGGAAAGAGGAATACTCGTATTCGTGGACGGAAGTCGAGCGCGTTTTGCTGGACTAATGTAGATATTGCTAATGTGAACTTGAGTGAATTGGGTTTTTTTTTTTTTTGAAAATCGAGGGATGTTGCTGGATGAATGTAGGTATGGTTGAATATGAATTTAGCGGATGGTGATTTTTTTTTTGACACTGAACGTACGAGTTACTTTCTGAGTGTATTTATGCATACAGCGTATAACCTTAATTTTGCTGGAGAAACATGGGGGTTTGTGGTGCGAAGTAAAGCGGATTTTGCTCGAGTTTGAGCGGAGAATAGCCGTATTTGTCTTTTCAACGATGTCTTTAGTTCCTTCACCCGCGATCGCTTTATTCTAGAGGATAGCACGACTTTTAGCACCGATGTGTTAACGCCAGAATTAACTGTCTCTGCACAGCTAACGTTAGAACCGCCGGTCACCGTCCCTACGTATTTAGATGTACTATAAATATCTATGAAAGGAATAGGGAGAAAAAATGAAAAATAAACGTCTGATCAGTCGGATAATTGTAGAGTAAGTTTATTAGGTAAATAAAATTATATAATCTTTCATGCACCGCAACGAACCCATGGAAATTTCTCGACAATACGCGTTCATCGATTTTGAGAATTTTTTGCAAAAATTACGGACCCGTGATACGCGTAAATCATGCTTAATGCCATCAGCGTATATGATACATGAATATTATTAGATTCAGTGTCGGGCTTTGACCAGATTTAATGATTGAATAATTAGTCGCTCGAGTGGCGTATGGCGCGAGTGTTACATATCGAATTGTCATAAACCTCAAAATTTCATTAAACTCTGCCATATGAAACCGTTATCTTTCTTTATATCAAAAGCTGTGAAAGTGACAAAGTCTATTAAAGTGTCGCGGTGTTACGCATTTTATTAGTATATTTTAATATATTTGCACAACCAACCGTGGCACTCAGAAGATTAACAAAAAAAGAAAAAAAAATGAAAAAGCATTAGAACCTTACTCTTAAAGTTACCTCAATTTCGATTTACCCCACTTTTCTTGGATCACCAAAGCACGTATTCCATAGATTCGAAGGTACGGTCGTATCTCGTCGCGATGCGATCGAATACCTTTATCGCAGCCCTGGGATATGAACTTTTAAATACGCTAGACCCTGAGTTTGATTATGTCTTTTTATCATTTCGCCATTTCCTTCCAACTCTTCCGGTAGCGCCGTGCTTATAACCGCGTAATTTCAGTGGGAACTTTGCAGACGAAGTTTTTTGCCGGCAGTAAAGTCGCGAATTATAAGTTGCGATACGCGGTTTATATACCCGTGCGTTAATTATCTTATGTAGCGACCCAGTTGGAGGAAAACTTTTCACGCGGGCTCGTTCGAGCGTATGATTCCTCCGCTGATATCGGGAAATGACTCCCTTTTTTCTCCATTCCAAGAAGCGGCTCGAGCTCGAAAGGGGTTGATCCGTCGATCCGTTAACCTTGGGCGAATTATATGATTCTGCGACTTTCTTTGTGCGCTATTGGGGTCAATCGGATTAAGGGGAATACGTCACTTGTTGCCGAAGAATCCGCTGATTCGCGATCGAGCTTTAATGCTGACATTGGGGATGTACGCCGGGGAGATTGATGGTCGTGTAGACGTTTCCTTACTGATTACTCGAAGTTACTTGGTCGGTTAAACGTGATACACGCATAATTATACCAAATTAGAAAGTTCCAGATTATTAAGAATAATCTTGTGTACAGAGTAATTCCTTCTATTCTCATATAGACCGGAAATTGGAGTTTTCTAAAGTATATAGACAAGGAATTTCACAACGTTATTTGGAAGCACGTGATCTGTAAAAAAAAGGAGAAAAAAATTGAACGTGCTGTGTTAGGCCATAAAAAAAAGTAATCCAATTTTCAGCAAATACCATTAGGGCTGTGTCCACGGATAAGATCGACGATTCTTGGAATCGTGACACTCTAATCCTCACTCTAATAAGCCAGGAGAACGTCCGCGGGGGATCGTGGGCAATATACCTCGGCAGGACAGCCGTATAATTAGAAAGAAACACGGGTGCCATTTAGAAACTTTCGCGGTTTGCAGTGCCGTGTAATGGGCAGACGCGTTATGTCGGCCGATTGGGCCACGAAAGTGCCAAGATCGCGTCAATTAAGGACACACGGTTAATTAAATCGAAAGGATGATCGGTGGCCAAGCGTGAAATGTCCGTGGCAAATATGCAAACTAAGCAGTTACGACTTTCCCCCCCCCCCGCCTTTTTTTTTCCTAAGGAAATAAAAGACAATTTTTGCATGGTGCGAAATATTTAATAGTAATATATTTTTTCTTGCAATTGCAATTTGTTACCGAACGACAATCGGAACACCAACTATCAAACAACGTGGACTTGACATTTCCGATCCGCGAATATACCTAGGGATTTAATCAAAGCCGGCCATCGGTGAAGTCCGTAATTACTTAGTTGTCAACCTAATGTTACGCGTGGCTTCGCACAGACGGTTTATTATTTTGATTAAATCTGAACAAGCTCGACAGCGAGCTTGCGAAGGAAAAAGGAACAGTGCCTTTAGGGAGGTTTCGTGAAAATATTTTTCTCCTCAGTCGCGTCCGCCGAGAATCGCAGGCCGCGGGCACTTTTGTGAAAGTTAAATTAAAAATAGGGCGAGTATCCAACTCTGTAAACTAATCCCACTGCGGGCTTTGTAAGTTATTTATGGTTAATTAACGAGGAGAATACTCACGACCGCTGGATGGATGTTTAATCCCAAACGATGCCCGCAATAACACAACTGTAATATACCAAGGGCGAGGAACTTGATTAATCAGAAATTTAATATTTTCATAACGGAAGCTACTTTCGGTTTGATACAGAAAATTTACTTCTTCCCAACATATCGTCTTTGCATGCACGTTTTTCGCTTTAACAGGAAAACTAGTTTCTCCTCCACGAGACATGCTCTCAAGATATACCAGATTTAAACTATATCTAGATTCGTACTTCCTTCCTTTTGCGGCTACAGCAACCGCACCCGTGAGTCTGCTTCATCTAACGCGTTCTAAGGATTTAGAAAAGCATCGCGAATTACCAGCACCATTCTTGGAGTTGTTAAACATCGGCAAAGACACCCTTGATTCCCAGCGTGAGAGTGAAATTCTTCAAAATGGCGCGATACCGACTGGATCGTAGCGCGACCAAAAATATATTGAGTCATCTATTTTAGACACACGGCTTGCAGCATCGAGGAATCGATATGCAAATTGTGTAAGGGTGCGATTTTCTACCTTTGCACGGTAGGGCGATTCAGAGGCATATTGCAGTAACGGTCAGCGTAGGCAGGAAGCGTGGAATACGTTTCATCATAGCGCCGCACTCTAGTGCTCCCGAGATCCTTTGAGATTCGATTGGCCGCGATGGAGTTCAATGTAATCGCGCGAAATACAGACGTGCAAAGGGGACAAAAGGAAGTTAATTCGGGCGATACTTGCAGTGCTCCTCCCTGCAACGATCTCCCTACAATCTGTGGAAATTGCATTTCCTCTGCCAACTTCGTTGTCCACTTTATGCTGGGATAGTTGCGCAAGGCCTGCTTGAATTTCGCGCTTTGGTTTTGCACGATAGTCTCGGGCCCTTCGTCAAATTAAACTCTCACGAAATTCCTGGCTTTTCGCCTCTTTGCTCTTCGTTCGAGTCACCATTTTCGAGAGATGGCCGCGAGACTTTTGTGTTATATTTTACGCGCTGAAAGTTTTTGTTATCGATTACTTGTAAAATGTATAAGCGATAGTGTGTATCAATATTGCCGATGGCTCGGAGTTTAATTGGAACATCGCTTTCCAGGCTGGATAGCTTGAATTAATCAATATCGTAGTAGACAAGAATATCGACTATGGATATAGAGCGGCAATATTTTTTGCTCAAAGGACTGGTTTAACAGTAAAAGCGATTTCGTAGAAAATCTCCGCTCCGCAACGGTGCGTCTTCTGAGATTTGCCGTGATTGCATTTCAGTATATATATATATATATATACCATCGCATCGATCCATCGATATTTCCCCTTCGTTCTCTTTGCTTTGAAAATCATGCCCTTAATACAATATGTTAACGCGTTGATTGCAGAAGCTTCTATCTTTTCGCGTTCAATTTTTCGCCATCTCTGAACCTTACATTTGTGAATTTGTCTTGTAACATTAATACTGTAAGCGGATTGAGCATACGAATCCAAAAGAGTATTTATCGCGATTGAAAAAAGTCACCTGATCCATCTGACTCGTCTATCGGCACAGTAGGCTGCTTTACGGATAACCTTGACCTAAACGGAAGGGCACGGAAAATCTTAAAATTTAACACTTAACTTCTTAAAAAAAACTCAACACTTAACGTGTTAAAATTTGCGAAAATTTAACACTTAAGGTGTTAAAAAAAATGCTGGTCCCAGCGTTAAACGTTCAAAAAAATGTATTTCCAAATCTACCAGATAGCAATGCAATGTCGTTTATAATATAGACGGTCATATCGCTGCGCACCGCTCTGGATTCGTCCCGCGAGGAGCTACGTCGGCTTAAGGAGAGCGTCGGTGATTTTTCCGGGAAGAATTACGTCGACGTGGTCGAGAGGCTCGCCCTCGAGAATCACGTCCTCAGGCGTCGGATCCTAAGCAGGAGCAGCGAGTTTTCCAGTGATGCCGCGACGAGCCCGCCCCCTCAGTCTCGTCTTCTTCCACTTACAGTAGAAGACGACAAAGAGTAAGTCCACGAGCGTCGCCATTACGAGCTTACGCCTGCGGCTCTTCTTTCGCGTTGACACGTTCGCTACTACGCCTCGCATATACGCGAGACACGGCGGTTCGATCGAGGATTTATGTATACATATATAACGATCCATTGCGAGGGAATGGCCATCGAAATTTTTCTCGGTATTTTTTATTCTTTATCCACCATTTAGTATTTATTCCTTTGAATCAAATGTGAATAAAAGTAAGTATAATGAAAATAAAGCATAAAAAAAGTATATGTAATGAAATAAAATATGAATAAAAGGAAAGGGATAAAAAGTACCGGAATAAATTTTCGCGAGGAGTTGTCCCAGTATTTTTTATTTGCTGGAACAAATTTTGGTGGCGAGTTGCTCGCAATGTCAATGTAAATGTATTTTATCAGGCGTTTAGTACTTGAATAACTCACAAATCGGGTATTTCTGCATATATATATTTATATGACATTTCTTTTTGTTTTGCTCCAAAGAACGAACCGCCAAGGTTTATCCAAGTCATTTTTATTTGCTTTGCATGTGACGTTGATTAAAATTACTGTAGAATATCAAAGTCCGAAGTTTGTTTCGAACATTTCTATTCATTTTTACGACGATGAGTAAACCGAAGATACGTTTGGCTTGTTCGGTAGGCCTTGTATATGTGCGAATTATATGAGCAACCTATTACGTAAAACAATTGCGTTAACCTTTTAATTGGCGAGCTAACTTACCAAGAAACGCAGTTACACTATGCGCGTCCTGACGAATCAATAATGACGAATTAACTCATCGTTCTCACGGTTAATACGAAGAGATATAATTTACAATGTTTACCGTTAAAATGCATAGCGATTATAACGCTTGCTTTTATTAGTGTAAACTATGAAGGCTGGCGTATGTCGAAAGATATATTAGCATGGCGCAAAAAAAATTGTACGTCAAGTTTAAATTTATACGCGTTAATTGTTATCACATATCAAGTTAATATACGACATCAATTCGTACGAGGAGTTAACTCGTCATCCTTAATCAAAGATCAAACTCATGGTTCATAGGATCGAGAATTCGGTCCCCGAGGCCTTCATACGCACTTTTTAAAAAATGTCTACATTTCAAATAAAAGCCCTATGATAAACATCGTCGAAAGAGTATGAAGACCAAAAATAAACAATCCGACTCGACTCACCTCGCTGGCTTTGATCGACGATACCCGCGAATTTATTCCAGGGTGATATAAATCATCGGCTTTTGACGATCTATTTATTCGTGGAGCGTAGCTCAATCCCAAAAACGTTACGCAAACCATTTTCCCGTCCTTCGATCCAACATTTACGAGAGCTTGATTTAAAGCGTCGAACCAGGAAATGATCCTCCTCCGATGACCGGCGGCATCGCGAATAGATCGTCGCTCTATCGATCGATAAAACGCGTCGAAGAAGAAACTAACATACAACGTATGCGCAATTAACCGGATCGAATACCATCACCACACTGCAATCTTCAAAATCACGCGACATAACCCCAAATAATCGCTCTTACACTACACACGACCACTCGACAATATCACCAATGAAAAGTACTACGCGGGTCAAAATTCCACGATCCTCTCTCAGAAGCCTTTCTCTCTCTCCCTATCAAATAAAAAAAAAACGAAAAAAAGGTGGGAAAGGGGAAAAAAATCTAACGGTCATCAAGAGCCAGGCATTAGCGCCGGCGATGTAACTCATTGCTCATCGACGAGCGCGCGAGAAACCGAATCCCCGCGTGAGCGGCGCGGATCAAAAAGAACGCACCGTGCACGGCGTAGTGCCTATTAATAACCGCGCGCGCAAACGTCAACGTCGCCCTGGCTTCCTAACCGAGACTCACCGGGTGCATCGCTACCGTCACAGCTCGTCGGATCGTGCGGACGGCGCCATGGAGGCGTCCAGGGAGAAGCTCGTCGAGGAGGAGTCCTCGCCAGCCAGGAGCGCCGGGAGGAGCGGGCGAAACCCCGAGGCGCAGCCTCGAGCCGTCGACGAGGACTCCTCGAGTCATCCACGAGGAGCGACGAGCAGGTCGCAGATCCTCAGGGCGGCGACCCTCAACGAGGACGGCCTCTCGAGCGCCAAGGTCGCGGCGAGGCCTCGCTCGGGCAGCACCGGGACTCACGAGCTCTCCGACAGGCTCGTCTCCGGCAGCGAGAAGGAGCCGGACCCCCTGGAAGACCTCCCCGACGCCGCGGTGGTCGATCGGCTCGAGCTGCCGGACAGGGACCTGGAGGACCTCAGCCTGAAGTCCGTGTCCGACGGAGACAACTCCGTGTTCAGCGACAACGCCGATCAGCCCATCTCCTCGCAGCTGCAGCGCCAGGCTGGCGAGCAGCCGAAGCCGAACGACCAGTCGGAGAACGAGTCCGAGGAGCTGGACGACATCGAGCTGATATTCACGACCGACGAGACCTGTCGAGACCTCGGTCTCCAGGAGGACCTCGTGTCGATAACGGAGGCGGATTCCTGGCAGCAGCAGCAACAGCAGCAGCAACAACAGCAGCAACAAACGACAGCGCCCACGAGCCAGCCGGTTCTGCTGAAGTACACCAAGTCGGCCGAGGGGGAGACCCTGGTTTGCAACGGGGAGAAGACCAGCTCGGTCGAGGAGGCGGTCTCCTCGCAGAGCTCCAGTATCGACAGGGAGGAGAGCGTGGATAGGTTCGACGAGAGCTCCAGCACCAGGCTGAACAAGATGTGGTCCCAGTGCTCGGTCCTCGTGGAGACGGACATCAGCAAGTGCGGCGTCGTCGAGGAGGCCGAACTGTCGGCGCGACACGCGGCGAGGAGGAACACTCTCGCGGCACCGCCTACGGCTTACAGGTGAGAGTTCGTTTCTACGAGTAGAAAAAGCGTAGACGGCCCCGTCGCCGCTTTCTCCTGGCTTTGGTTATTATCCCGGCGCTTTTTACGTCCGAGCTGATCGTCGAATATTCGAGGCGTGTTTTTCCTGGTAATGTCGGTCACGTATTTAATCTTTCGCGCGAAACGATTTCTAGACTATTGTGCTGCGCGCGCTGCTTTGCACGGTGCACGAGGTCCGAGTTTCAGGAATGGTGGTAATGTTGGTGGAATGGTGGTAATTCTACAGCGATTATGTTATAGCTTCGTACGCGGATCGAGTAAATGTTGCTTCTATTCTAATACGGACGAATCTCTATCGGAGAATTTAATTATTTGGACGAATTTTATATCGGAGAATTGGGAGTGATAAACGTTGGTTTATATTATGGCGTCGTACGCGGATCGAGTCGATGTTCTGCGCCTTTATTTTAACACGTAAACGGTATTGTAAACTACTCAAGCGCCTTATTATAGCCGATCGTCGTGGACTATTTTTACTTCCTTGGAAACTTTATTCCGTACGATACTCGCCGCGAGATAAGCTCCCACGGCAATGTATGCTGATATTCGCTGGAACTGCCATAATTAGTTACTCAGCTCCGAGACAACCGTGAAGTGCTTTCATTCGTATTCAAGGTTTTTTTTGTATATCATAGCCTACCAGATGTGAACTCTCCTAATGGCCGATGGAACACGCAGCGAGACTGTGGCAGCGTTGTGTTAAACGGAATATAAGTGCATTAGAGTCCAGACCACGGCTCCGTTCCTGTTCCATTAGCTATACTTCGTGCCTGTCCGATATTGCTAGTCGATTCCCCGAAGCTCTGCGCTTAATGCGTAAGCTGAATTACGATCTTCGAAATTTACGCTACATTGGAAGATTTAGAAAGTATTCCCGTTGCTCGGATATTATTTTACTATCAAAATTGAGAGCAAACCACTCTTGATACGAAACCACGCTTTGCAGAAAGAGTATACTTTTCTAAAAATTTCTCTCTTCGTATATATTCGATCGATGATTTCGTACAAAAAGCGACGCGCCTTTTACGAGCGTTTAGATTATACTTTATTATAGAAATACCAAACATACATATTTATAATGTTTTCCAAAGCTTTAAATAATTTCCTCGTAACCATTTCTCAAGTCTATTCCACGCAGCTATCGTACACAGATACCCCTTGATTCCACACCACATATAAATTTCTCATTGCACGAATTCGATAACGTATCCCCATTAACCAGTTAACTGCGTTCGACGTGTATACACGTCAGTCCTAAATTTTCTTTCCACGCAGTTTACCCTTATACTCATAGTGTAAAATAAAAAATTATTATTTACCGCAAGAACCCATTTGCAGAAAAACTAATGTCTTATCGAATAAAAATGTAATTCTTCCTTACTTTGCTTTACATCCATCGTAAAATCATTCCGCGTCTTATTCCTGCCTTACGTTCCGCGATAAATTCCGCAGTTAACTGGTTAACCCTTTCCAGACTTCCTCCAAACAAGCAAAAAGAATCTTTTCCAAAATCCTCAATGGTCGACGATCTGTTTCAGTAGGAGCAACTCGAAGATCCATTCGCTCTTTTCCAAAATCTTTCTCACGCCTTCTCACCACGCTTGCTTTCAGACCGATCATACATCGGGACGCGCTGGCCGGCGGCCGCAGAAAGAGCGCCGCTCCTCTGCGACCGGTAATGGATCGCAGTAGCGGCGCGAGGCGAGAATCGGGCGCTCAAACGGACATCTCCGCACTTCCGGCGCAGTGGCGCTCGGAGAGTTACCTGGCGCACAAAGTGGCCCACACCTTCACGACCTTGCCGAGCAAGTTCGCGCTTCCCGCTGGCGTACCAGGAAGGCTCAGGCTGTCCGACAAGACCCGAGAGGCCAGGCGGGTGATGCTCTCGGACATCAGCTTCACCAGCATGGTGCCAGAGCTCTCGAGAAGCGCCGATCATCTCTGTCACGAGCCGCACGCACAGGTAGGACCCGACTCAGGAAGGGAAACTTCCTAGACGATCTCTCGCAGAGGACCTGCAGTTAGTACCATCCAGAACTTTATTTATAGAAACGTATCGATGGTAGTTACCCTCCCAAGCGGACACCCCAAGAATCACCCGCATCTACTAGTTGCGATTCACCTTGCTGTTGTGCTAGTAGATGCATTTTCTACGAAACGCTCTTATTACGCTTTCGCGGTACGCTTGCAAGGCTTTGGGATACACGTAGATTCCCTTTTGATAAGTGTTAGCCTTACAAAGGGTGGCTCAAAATTCACGCAAGATTTCGGTCGCGAACTTCTTATGCGACTTCTTGCATAAATTTTGGGATATCCTATATGCGAATCAGAGATCGCAGCTTTTTTTCTTTGATATCGGTTACTAAGGTCACTTGACGTGAGACCTACTGTTTAACCCATTGACTGCCACGCAAATTTAGCGCGCCTTGCCCTGGGTGCCACGGTTTTGCAGCCAATCTAAACTTGCGGCACATACTACGAGATATCTAGTGGCTGGCAGTTTTGGTACAGACGCTTACTACGAGATATCTCGTAGTTGGCAGTCAATGGGTTAAAGTGGATTCCGAATCACCAGAGCTACGGTATACGTATCGCGTGGATAAACCATCGGTGATGGAGGCAGGATCTTCCACGTGGAAGTCAATCCTCTATCTACTACACAACACCACCTCTGGAACGTTACTCCTGCGCGTGAATATGGCTGGATTTAGGCTGTTCGATGATCCCCCTTGGAGTATTTTTATCGCCTCGCGTGTCATCCTGCGAAACGCCCACTCACTTCTGGGGCCCGAATGCGAAGAATAGGATCGATTTGTGGGATTTATCGGTGGCATTGGCCGGGGCTTACCCGTAATTGGCTTTCGGTAGCAGCCGCCCGAGCGCCGTAAACGCCCACGATTATTCGCGTACGTAGCTTCGCGATGCTTATCGGAACTTACGTAGCTGCCGTTGTGTAAACCTTCCTCCGGCACAACAAATATTGGCCGAGCACACGAGGGGGGAATAAAGTTTACGTTGGGTTATACGGGTAGGCGCATGTTGCGGACGCGTTCGATGAAGACGTTCAAACGCGATATTGACGCGCTCTCCCCGCCGAAATTCTAATCGTTCCTCGCTGTTTGCAAAGCGCGCACGTTCTGCCCGTGCAAACTTGCCATCTTATCGCACGTTCTACACGATCACGCGCCTTCTAAGCTCCGCATCCGTTGTGTCGCTCCTACCGAGAATCGTCGGTGTATTCTCGACCTTTCGTTCCTTTGTGGAAGGAGAGTACCGCTTAACACTTCGACTGCTTTTACAAGCAACGTACTTTTACGTTCTTCGCAGTCTCTCACTGAAACGCGGGTCGCGCAAAAATACGTATTTAGTAGATTCGTGGTGGATAAGCGGGTATTGTATAATTACGATGTAATTATATACAATGTCACGCATATTTTTTTTTGTTAAAATAATCACAGAGTATATATTTAAGTGTAAAATAAAAAAAGTTTCGTTGATAAAAACGAAGTGGTTTTCGATTTACCGCGATTTTACCGAATGACCAAACTACTACGCGATTCACGAATCGCGAAATTTTTATCATCCATGCATTTTTTTCTAAATCGTCCATCGTTTCTTCTAAAATCCACGCCTTACTATAAGTCGGTGACTTAAATTCTAAATTAAAGCTATGGATGAACGCTGCAAGCTGTAGATAATCATCGAGGAGTTTCTAACCGTGGAAAAGTTCGATCGCAAAAGGAAGTAATTCCTGTAGTGGAAATCGTAAGCGAGACACTAATGGGATCCCTGCGCGTGTTGCGTAATAAGTAATTAAGAAACCCGCACGAAGGTACGTCGGAACAAACCCAGCGTGGCTGGCCGTTCCTGAAACGTCGTACGACAGTCGCAATATCGGCTTGATTAATTCCGTGTGTGGCAGGCTGGCGCGAACACACGCCTACCGGCGGCTGTGTTGTGCTATTGGGAAGGTCGGACGTACGGTTGGAGTTAATGCAATTCGTTCTCTATCCGTGGCGGTTGCGTTTCCACGGCCTCCGGCAGCTTCAACTGGCTAATTACCTATCGTCGTTTTATTTCTTTATTTCGTTGCTTTCAACGACCATTACGTCAGTGAGCACCGCTGAATCGCGCGCGTCATAGAAACGGGCTAATGGAAGACGGATGAAAAGTAACCGCGCCTGCTTTGCACTGGATTTTGGTAGTTTAAAGGTGCTCGTGGAGTCGATTATCCGATCACTGTCCAGGGACTGTGGTTCTTCTGTTCCAGACCTGCTTAAGCTCATTGCGCATGTTCGTTATTGAGTTCGTTTAGCATCGTAGAATCTGTATATGTGGCACTCGACACCCTGGTTTAGATACTCCGATTCCTCCATTCAAAACCCGTCTAAGCGCCCACTGTTTTATTTATTACCAAACTAGATTATCGTTATATATATAGAATATAACAGAAGTGATTAAATATAGACCGAGTATTTAACATAATGCATGCTCTATCTCAGTAGCCAGATTATCCAAGGATGAAATACTTTATAACTCATAGTCAGCCATAGTCGAATAACCGAAAGAAAATCGATGTGTATCCATATTCGTGGCACTCGACATCGCGATTCAGGTACTTCGATTCTCCTATTCCAGACCTGCCTAAGTTCACGCGGCTGCGGCTTGCGTACGCCGGAAGTGCATCGCCGTGAATCCTTGGGCTCCCCAGCGGGATATTGGCCGCGCTGCAATCCTGGCACTGGCCTGCCCAGTCCTTGCGATTGCAGGCTCTCCACCGACCTGTACTCCTCGCGATACCGCGGCTCCCTGACATCGATTCCCTCGCCAGGCCTGGAGGTCGCCAGTGGGCCGCCGCGCAGGCACTCCTGGAGGGCGACCGCGGCCTCCTTCGACACCTGGAGGGTACCCGTGGCCACGTCCACTCCCAGGCCAACGTGGTCCTCGATGCCCTCCTCCCCGACGCACGTGAACCCACCGGCTGCATCCTCCAGGACCTCGAAGAACGCACCAAAGAGAACCCGCTCGAAAGTCACGTTTCAAGGTACGTGGTTCCCATGGATTCTTTAATCGCGTCTTCCGCTTTTCATGGTTGTTTCCGTCGTTTTACGTGCACCAGCAATGAGTATGTTATATCGTCGAATAATGTTCTTTTCTGGGAGAGTTTTGCCGATGAAATATGTTGAGAAACTTGGAATCGTTTGGAAGATTGAAATCGGGGCATTAATGGATATTTATGGAGGTTTTTCGTATTTTTGGCACGGACCGCTAAGGTCATTTGGCTTGGGACTTACTGTGATAATACTAGAATTACTGGCAGTTTTCCGGATATATTCATATATATTACGTACATGTTAAAAAAAATACAAAGGAAAGAAAACATAAAAAAATCAATAACATCATCCACAGTCCGCATGAAAATATGACGCAAAGTTACAGGAAATACGACATTAAGTGGACGGGACGATTTTTTTAAAAAGTGAGGTTAGATATCCAATGACCTCACCACGGTATACGTATCGCGTAGAAAATTATCCAGAGGCGATGCGCGCCACTCGAACCTGAGATCTTTCGCGCGAAGGGCCCGAAGCTGCAGGTCCTACCCGTCAAATTTCGCGAATACGTAATTTCCGCGACGTGACGTGTCGTGTGCATAAACGAGCCGGCGCTTGCGTGCTTCCAGAGTGCCCGATGACGCGCGGTAGTTTGCCCAATTTACGTTCGGACCTGGTTGCCGGCGATAACAGCGGCGACTCCACGGAGTCGCTGATCGACGAGGCCGAGGATTATTTGCGGCGGAGCATCGACTCCATGCTGACAATTTCCAGCACCGGGGCCGCCTCCGATTATTGGAGCAGGCAATCTGCGAGGCGACGACGAACGCGTCGTCACTCGGAGCCGGATCTGATCCGCGATTGGCACCCGCCACAGGACGCCAGGCCCTACCTGCCAAAGGTAATTACGAGTTACTTTTGGAAAAAAGGAGAATTACCAGAGATCGGCATGTTGGAATTCAAGTTAAGCGTGGAAAAGTGAAATTGGATCTCGTAATGCGATGGTATTCATTTATTATGTATCGTAAGAATAATGTTTGAGTATGTTTTTTTATAATTATAATTTTATAATTATATATTTGTTTATTTATAATATATTTTTTATAATATATTTTTATAATATATTTTTATTAGGTTGCACTGTGAAAGGGAATTATATCGGGTCGATATATGTTTTGTGAATTAATTAGATTTAGTTTTTTTCTGTTTTTTTTTTAAGAATTTGTAAGAAGAAAACTATTGAGTCTTTATTCCGTTTTCTTTCCACTTTTAGATACCGAGATAAGTTTAGTTTTCCTTTTTATTTACAGATACCGAGGGACCTTAAGCTGGATCACCTCGTGAAGGTTATATCACCGGAAGGGAGGGTCCTCCAAGGGCGAGTCAGATACGTAGGACCCGTTCCGGGTCGAGAGGACGCGCACGTGGGTGTGGAATTACCGCATCTCAATGGCTCCTCCGATGGCACTTTTCATGGCAGAAGATTCTTCGATTGGTGAGTTTCTTCTACAAGCTACGTCGAAGCGATCGATCCTCGCGCCACTAATGCGCGCTTTAAAAGATGTACCACTTTGAATAGTGAGATCCTGGTCTTTTTCTACATCTTTAACGTTTAAAGTTCAACGATTTAAATATCATCGACAGATATATACTATGTATTACCAAATAAATAAAAAGTCTGTTTTTCGTGGATACATATCGACCCACAT
Source organism: Ampulex compressa (assembly GCA_038496175.1). Lineage (NCBI taxonomy): Eukaryota > Metazoa > Arthropoda > Insecta > Hymenoptera > Ampulicidae > Ampulex > Ampulex compressa. The sequence goes on from JBCFXI010000498.1 coordinate 149,097, forward strand.
GACAGATCGACTGTGCGATCGAAAAACGAAATTTGCATTCAGTACTTTTTTTTTCCGCGTAACGCGCGAAGCTCTCGTGCGTGAACCACATCGAGCCTTAACGCGATGGTGCAAAGCGCCTCGTCTCTTCACCGCGAGGTTTATCATGCAAATTATACTCCCTCGATTTACATATGTATGTCTCTTTGTAAACGCAGAGCTTACGTACCGTTACGAACGAAAACAATCGGTAATTGTTGTACCGCTCGCTACGTGCTTTACGTATCGGTGCATGACTATTGGGCACGTTTCGTTAAATCGAAGCTCAAGCCTCGATATTTACCTTGTCGGAACACATCCTCCGTACGCACGTACAAACTCCACATTCAGGTTCATCCGCAATTGCGTTCCACGATTTTAGATATAACTCACCTAGATGGTTACATATAACAGTCGATCTTTTCTATAATACAAAGATGTATATATATATCTATTGTTGTTATCATTCCCATAATAATATCATTACAATTCTGTCAAATACATATTTAATTGCACACCCTAAAAACTCCTATACTCCTATCAAAACAAATCCATACCGCATTAACACTATTCCTACCACGATTTCTTTGAAAACCCGTAGAACTTCGAGACGCGGTCACTTCTGACATTTTTCACGATTCCCCCGCAGCCTACGGATCGATAAATTAATCTATCCACACTTTCCCTTCGTCCTCTTTATCTTCAAGGATACATTCAGTACATCCAAATATACGTCCAAAATGGCCGATAGGAATAGCGTTAAAACGAGAATCGTATTCAAGTAATACAAATTCAGCGTCAAGCGCAAACATCCGCACCAATATCGGTGCACGCTCTACCCGTTTCAATGCACACGCCGCTCGTTCAGGTTAACTCACATTCCTTCCCCGAGACTCTTTAACGAGGCCCACCATCCGGCTCGCGTTTCTCGGAGTTCCCCTCGCGTAATAACGATCATTTCGGCCACGCTCGCAAGACGTCTCGTGATGCCTTTGGCCTCGCGCCGCGGGGGTAACGAAGCGATTCCCTCGCCGCCCTCCGCCCTGCCAACCTGAGGCGTGTGCAGGCCGAACAAAACGGCGTTACCAGTTTCAGGAGGGTTCTCTCAATTAGTGAGAAGCGCGCGGCACCGGCAGCCAAAGAGGAGAGGAGAGCCTGGCGGCTCGAGGAGTGGAGCGAAGAGGAGGCGGGGGGGCGTTTTCCCAAATCCTACAAGCGTATTTAATTTCGTAATTGCCGCGCGAGGGAGGGGCGAGGGGGGAGGGGCGGGGCGAGGAGGGGGGCGGGGCTTAAATGGTCCAGGATTTCGAGCTGCGTGACAAAAGCAATTCCGGCCGCGATATAACTCCTCGGTTTTCCGCATAATCGTGCACGTGCACGGCCAGTGGCGTAGGCGTGGGAGCTGATAGTCGGTCGAGGGTGGAGCGAGAGGGCCAAGTGGGATCGATTAATAATTTCCTTTGGTTTCGCGCCCTTTTTTTTTTGCCCGCTCTCTTTAGCCCCAGCGCCGTGTAATATCCCGTGATTGCACATTTCTACGGCCACGATATCCGTCGCCGGCCCCTGGGATCTTGCCTTTGGGATTGACTGTTGAGAGCGATCGGGAGTGGCGAAGAATCGAGGGAAACGTGTCATTTCCCGGCGCGAATGGATTTCTCTGGTGCTCTGTGATGAAAGGGGGAGGGATAAAAGGGGGTATATTGAGAATCGTAGGTTGATTTATGTGATCGATGATTATCGTAAACTGTGCTCGTTTTCTTGTAATTTGTATAGTTTCTCTTTTTTTTTTGCTCGATCAGGAATACCGCTTTGTGCACCGCGAATAAAGTATCGAAAGGAATGTAAAATACAAATAGTTGAAGGAGATAAAAAGTAAATTAGATACGATAGACATTAGGAAAATCAATTAGATACGATATCAATTAGACATCTACTGCCTTTACGTCTTACTGTCCTTTACAAATTACGAGATAATTTCGAGGAAATATGTTGAAATAATCGCTAGATATACCTTCACGGTAACTTATACAATTATAAAGGACACCTATAAAATTCGAGGAAACAAAAATCTCCGCAAACACCGCGTTTCATCCAGTAACGTCTCTTACGATCAGCCGCTTGCGTACGTCCATTATTATAATTACGCCAATTATATCAAATTATGATTATATGATAGTTATCCCACGAGATTACATTGAAATCATCGAAGATCGCTTCGGAACATCGTCTCCTTAGTGAGACGTATTCATCCTAATCCTCTTAATGTTCCCAGCGAAGGCTCCCCATTTTCCTCGAGCGCATAAAGAAGCGAGGCATGAATTACGAGCGATGGTTTGCCACGCTATCGCTTCTAACCGTAGTACAGTGTCTCGTCGATCGACTGCCGCGATGAATAAGTAATGCTGGCTGCATCGTGCCGTAGGTTGTCTGTATCCGATCCGCGATGCACGTGCAGGTTGCACGCGTGTTGTGCAGTGGCGTAAGCGCTCCCCCCCCCCCTCCTCTTACTACCACCGAATCGCGGGCAAACTCGATGTTCGTGTAGCAGCGAGTAGAGCAGTGTTTCCCAAACTTTTGCCAGGAATGGCACGCTTTACCGATCGTGAAAATTTAATGGAACACTTTGGTTACTTTGTAGGGTAGGTAGGTACACAGGGTTAGGAAAACGAATGGGTAAATCTAAGCGTCGAGGAGCGACGAGTATTTGAC